>CM028754.1:26320475-26580370 GCA_016801395.1 Leptodermis oblonga
GAAAATGCTGAACGACTTGAGAGGGAACTGTCTCAGTCGCAGGGGTATATGGAATGGAATTCGGGGCGGTTAGAGGATGAAAACAAATGGCCAAATGCAACCAATCCACCAAGGAGGAGTGGAAAAGGCAAACAATTAATGGGCTCCGAACGTAGGTCAGTGTCAGTGTCAGGGTCCCAGTCCCGGAGGGATGCCGGATGGAAGGTATACCGGACTCTAGATAGTCCGATTGACAGTGGACCTTCAAATCCAGATTTGTTACAGAGTTTTAAGTGTCATGTTGCCTACTACATATGGCATGGACAAGTATCGTATTAAGCTTTATTACTTACTGTGAAATATGTTTTATTTATTGTTTCAATTTATACTTAATAACTTGGTATCTAAAATGTGTTAATTTATGTATTAAATTACGTAGGAACGTGATATATTGAGGTGCCATAAGGGGTACAAGCGGCTACTAAAGTGGGAATTAGCTGAGGGGGGAAGTTAAAAAGATAGTGGTAGAGTCCAGTTTGGCACATTTGGTATTGTCCATGCATCCAGAGTTAGACTCTGCACTCCTCAGTGCCTTTGTTGAGAGATGGCATCCGGAAACCAATTCATTCCACATGCCTTTAAGAGAGATGAGCATCACTCTCCACGATGTGGCCTATATATTGGGAATTCCGATTGTTGGACATCCTATTGGTGGGAAAATTAGGCTGGCAGAAATGCAGGCACTACTTTTAGAGATGCTGGGGATAGATGCAGACCAGTTAGAGGAGCAGGATTTTGTAAGTGTGAAAATGTCCCAACTTCAAGACCATAGTGTCAGTAGACAGGGGAACCTTGCCAATTCTGCCACAGGGTATTTGTTCTGGTTAGTAGAAAACACCTTGTTCGTGGACAAGAAAAAAACCCACATTACTGGGCATTTCCTGCCTTTCCTCAGCGATATATATGACGTAAGGGGACGGGCAGCTTGATTTGCGAACTTATATCGCAATCTTTGTAGGGCTCTAGGGCGGACGGTGCTCAGCTAGGAAGGTGTTGACATTATTGCAGGTTTGTGGGAATCATTTATAAATTAGTTCAATACTCCATAATGGTTCATTAATTTCACTTAATTTTTTTTTATTTTCTCATGGTTAATAGAGCTGGATATATTAGTACTTTTCCATATTTAGTCCTCCAAAGATGAGATCCTGGGATGTCAACTCACATGCTGCAAGGAAGTGGCACATCGGAACCTGCAAGAAGCGTGAGCCTAAACGGGATGTGGTGTCATACCGACATGCACTTGATAGCTTAAGATTTGATGAGATAATATTTCTATATCATTTAAATGTTTGAATGTTTTTTAGTGTAATATCCGAATTGGTCAATTAACCACTGCCTTGTTTTCAAATGAACTAGGTAAATTGGCTTCCTTTTGGGCCAAATCCTGCAATGTTACATCCAATAACATTGTATAGGGGTCTTATTCATTGCCCTGGGCTTATAGCGCCCTATATGCCTGATCGGTTCTTGCGATAGTTTGGATACACATAGTCGATCCCTTGTAGAGTTTTATAGCCAAAGACCTGTTACAGAGGCTCTGAAATTTTTAGGTATTCATGCCAGTACGATCCGAATTATATAGGATGGCAACTGTACAACATGAGGTTGGTAAAGGGGATGCAGAGGGCTCAGTGGACCGATCAGTCGTGCCCTGAGTACCTCAACTACTTCCAGATACAATCGCACATTCGTGTGAGTCTCGACGACATGGAAGTACCGGACCCCAGACAACTATCAACAGTTGCGGTAAGTACATGTGCTTTATGCTTACAGTTGTCCATTAGTTAAAATGTATTATTTCACTGTTTCTTTACTATATTTTGATTTTTCATTACAATGCAGTGTTTGCAATATTTAGCTAGTAGACTGGTTCTAGCTCATCCTCGGACAAGTCATGTCGTACCCATTGAGTTGAGGCAGAGGGCCATAGATGAGGCGGCTTTCCATTTGGAGGATCTGAAGCTTGGACTAGAAGAACTTGCGGCAAGGTCACCTGTTCAAGATTATTGACTCTTATTTTCAATAATATTATGGAAAATTACTAAATAACCATTTGTAATTATTAAGATTTATTATATTCAATTTTTCAATACAGTGTATGAATTAATATCCCATTTGTGATGCTATCTATATATTGTATATGTGTCTCGGTAATGTTAAAATTAATTACATATGAAACAAAAAAATAAGAAACTTATATTGGGAACCTAAAATCAATAATAAATGGCAACTTCGGTTGTGTACGTAATAATAAATTTTATTAAACGTGAAAACAGTGTCATTACAGAACATCTAATACTAACACTCAACAGTAGATTTATCCCTGAAAGCATCAAATCGGGGTTTCAAATGAGATTTCCAACTCTTCATTTGTCCTGAGGCTCTGCTTCTCCACATCGGATAGACTGGGGGTAACATGGCGTCCCCTGTTGTTAATAAAGCAATGAAATGATTTTGGAAGAAATACCCCATAGTGATGAAACTGCTCGGATCATTAGAGACGCCGGCCCCACGCCACTGAAGTGAAAGGAAAGTATTACCCTGCTGGGCATATAATATAACAACCCTCTGGTATTTTGTGGTGACAAGTAATCCAAAAGGATGAGAATCAAACCAAAATTCATATATGGTCGGAGCTACATGACAGTTTACCACGGCGCATGCCAAGTCGTAATAGCTGGGCCAAGAACATGGCACAGAAATGAGCTTCATCATGCAGTTCCTGTAATAGTTCAGTCCGCACTTGCGACCATTGCTCATCATCTTTATAGTGTACGAAATAGGAAATTACTCTAAAACCACAATGGCCATCGGCCACTACATTGACTTGATCATTAACATAGTCGAACATGAACTGCTTCAAAAATATGGGAAGGTCGAAAGGCCATTCAGAATCTTGGGGTTTCAAAGCCTTTTTTCTCCTCTGCCCTCCTGTGAATCTCCTACTTGCGATTGTCAATCATATTAAATTTATTATTTATGTAATCAAACACAATGATCGATACATGAAAAGTAATATTTGTACCTCATTGTATTGCATTCCTTTCGGCATGCTTATACCTCGGATAGTCCCCTGTATGGCCTACTTACCAGATCAGCTAGATCAACAGTTTCTGAATAAAGCGTCGCATACACGGCACCCATCACCCTGTATATCTCAACGCTTGAACGAGTCAATACATCAACAAACATGTCATGCAGTCACCCTTCAGTTGTTTGCCTCGCCTCCTCATTGTTGGGAATATTATTATCTCCCAAATGCAGCTTCTTCCAGAAAGCATCCACATCGACAGGATCAATTGGATGGTATGCTTGCATCAACTGTAGCATCTCACATGCACATGGCAGCCCACAACTAGTTCAAAGTTTGCATTCACATAGAGCATCATATTCCCCGAAAAGGCCAACTCTTTTTTTATATTCTTCTTCTACCATTGTAATACCAGCGAAACACAGTATACCATTCAACCTACTATACAGTAAGTAGTTACTCTTCCGATATGTTTTGCTATGAGAAGACTCCATTGCAGTCCTAATTTTAGCAAAGTACTCCTCTGTCATAATATTAATTCCATGAAAAATACCTAGAAATGCCTTTCTATTAGTCCCAATTGCCTTCTTCAACTGTGCATGTGCACTCTCAACCCTTTAAGCCAATAAACATTGAAAATTAAACACTCACATAGGAACACTATTATCATGTAATTATACAGTATACAAACTATAAATTAAAGCTATAAGTAACTTACGTATTCGTTGTGCACCATCCGTAATGCTTTATATTTTTCGTCCAAAAAGATACAAACTTGGCCATATGGGATCCAACCATGTTTTTTTCAGGTATGGAATCACATTGCTGAATTTAGATTTACTTCAATATTTAGTATCAATAAAATCCACAACTTCCGTGAACTGTTCATATGTCAAGGCTTTCACCACTTGCCCTGAACGATATAGAAACACATCCGTTGTAGTTTTGTCGTTGCCAGCCTCTAGTACATGTTTCTTTATATCCATTTCAATGTGTCTCCTGCACAGTAGTTGTCTAGTATGTAGGAATACATTATGCACAGCGTTCATTAAGGCAGTCTCTCGATCAATCATGACAACATGTGGGTATTTGTCTCCATCGAATAACTTTCTCAATTGAGTCATGGCCCAGAAATAGCTCGGGAAAGTCTCATTCCTCATGAAAACGAAAGCAATATGAATAAACTAAGATGTGGGTACATGAGCCACTATCTGCAGTAGTGGTATGTCATACATGTTTGTCTTATACGTCGTATCAATAAATAAAACGTACGGAAACAAACCAAGTAGAGAAGACGCCTTCTTATTGGCAAAGAACACGTGCCAAACTGCATTACTCTCTTCTTCCACTATGTGCGGATATACGTATTCGTGATCATGCAAAAATTTGAAGAAATACTGCATAGTAGTCAAATCTCCCCTCGCCTCCCTTCTAACTTTTGCTGATTCATTGTACAGCTGTCTTATGTGGCTGAAATTTTGTGGATCATCCTATCGCAACTGGGCCAACATATGCTTTGGCCTGATGTTAATATTTAACATTTCTGCAATCTTCTTCTTCTCCGATTCTGTTAACCGTGAGTACGCTGAATGCCAATTCTGAACTTCTTGTAATTGATGATTGTGGTTATCATTTTTGGCCTCTAACTTTCAATTTCCCCTGCAATTTCTCTTCCCACAAGGTGAAATGGACATATTGTCAACTTGCTGTTTGTATTGTTCCGCCTGCTTTTCCCTTCAGGTAGGGGTGGCCTATCTCTAACTTGTCCCGATCTCTTGCACCTTATCTCAACTCGCCATTTTCTCCCTCTTGTAAGGAAAAGCCCCAATATTTTGGAAGAGGAAATAATTTTTACAGTTATATTGTTTTCGGCTGCTCTAGCTCTAACCCATACAAGCAAATCTTCCCTACTTCTGAACTCTTCATCCGTCTGAAATACTTCCGTGTGGTCAGGAAATATTTCATCTCTCTCAATACGGATATCCTGTTAATACAAAAATGTGGGTGAGCATATTTAGACCCTAAACTCTAAACCCTAAAATTTAGCTGGAACAATTAAATTTTGGAAAAAACTCGTCTCCGAGGGGTGAGATTGTGACAAAATTTCACCATGCATAGGGGGAGGGAGATTTCAGAAATCTCGCCCCCTACAGGGATCGAGATTTTGGAAGAAAATACCGCCCCCTATAGGCAAGATTTTCCAAAATATCGCCAATAGGGGGCGGGATTTTGGAAGATTCTTTTGGCAATGGGCGGTCTGACAAAAACAAATATAGATTATTTACTTATCGTGTAATATGGATCGTCCTCGTGACTATCGGTAATATTTAGATGCACGAGTGAATGAAAAATGAATAACTGTAAATAGGTAGAGTGTAAATGGAAAAACTATAACAGGTGGGTGGAAGAGGATTGCACTGAGAAGAAGGAATGTTTTATAACGTGAAAAAGATTTTTTTTTTTTTTTTTTTACCTAAGGGGCAAAATAGACTATTCACAGGAACATGTTTCTGTGAATAGTAAATTTATTCCTGCAAATAGTATGCCCTTTATTTATAATTATAACAAATAATTTTGTCCCTCGATCCAAACCTTGGGAACTTGGCTCCGCCACTGTTAAGGATATGCCATAGCAGCTGCATATTCATGGTCTTGTAGATCCATTAGTTCTAAGGCAGCCAAAAAAGATCAATATGTCAAGCCGCGGGATAAAACTTTTGTGACCTTAGAAATACATAGAAATTAGTTTCAAGGAAAGAAATTCATTTGTGAAAACAAATATACATGATATTCCATCAAATTATCAATGAACAACATAAAATGTCCTTGTGAAATCACTTCACCAAAGCAAATCACATAGAGCATTATAGAGGTCAAGAAATCTAAATTAGATTGCAACCAAAGTGGAAAAGTTTAATATACTGGCTCATTTCCATTAAAAGAGTCCATTTCAAAAAAATACTTTCTGTTCCAATAGAATAGTCCACTTTTAAAAAAAGTTTTTACTCCCCATACCCTTACTAATATAATCACAATCATGTGTGGTCCACAGTTAATTCATACTTACTAAGTTAGGATACAAATGAAATAAAGAATGTCAAATTAGCTATTTTAAGTATTGTACCTTGACATTAATAATAAATTTTACATTGGTCAAAGTGGACTCTTCTAATGGAACGGAGGGAGTAAGGAATTTGGTTCTCCATTCGATATTTTAAGCAACGGTGGGGATTTCTTCAATCCACTGATTAGTTTCTAACTAAAATGACAATTGTTTGTCAATTGAGCATCTTAACCAATTCATTACAACTTTTAAATAGCAAATCATATGGCATGCATTCATTGATCAATTATGTGATGTTAATCATTTTCATAAAAATGTAAAGAATGAATGCATGCCCTATGAGTAGCTATTGAAAAGTCTTGATAATTATTTAAAATGGCAATCATTACTCTTGTCACTATTAACTCCTCTGTTAGGTTAAGTGATTCTCTCCACTTTACGGATTTCGAAATACTAAGGGGGTCATTATAAACTTTTTAAAACATATGGCAGTTATCCATTACTTTTGTAAATTACAAGGGGTTTTGAATATCTAGCCCACATATTTATAATATATTGATATTTCTGTTAAACTTCAGGAGAAGTATTTGTACTTTTCCCGAGCCTTAATGGGATTATTCAACTTTTCAATCCCTTATTGGGTACGTTTGGCATGCGGGAATGAGAATCGGAATGGGAGGCATATCATATTCGGGAATAAATAAACTTTTAGGTGAATTGAAAATTTGGTCACCTTACTTTGCAAATGTTCACGTTTTAGTCACTTTACTTTTTTAATTGTTTTCAAAGTGACCAAACTTTCATTTTTGCATTTTCTAGGTCACTCTGTCAAATGACTTTGTTAAGTGGCTTACAGAACCATTTTCTTAGGGGTATTTGTGTAATTTTTTAAACGACATCATTTTTGCTCATTATTTTTTTAAAAAAATTTCTCCAAATGCGTCTTCTTCTTCAAGTGAATTTTTTTTTTGGGTGAAGAAACAAAGAGCTAAAGCAGAACCCAAATTTGAAGAAAAATATAAAATTTGCAGAAACAACAACGCAATGATTTTCTGCATTCTTTTCCTCAAGAATGGCGGATTCTCTGTTGGACCCAAATTATTGAAACCCACAACATAACTCAATCGAAGACTCAAATATGGAAGTCGAAATCGCCGCAACAAATAATCTCCGAAGAAAAAACTAGGCAATTTCTAATCGCAGGCAGATCGAAGAAAATAACTTGAATAAGGAATCAAATCCGTTTACTTCAACCAATTTAAGAAACAAAGTAAACCAAACAATTTGAAATTGTGCTGTTGAAATCAAACCAATAATCAAAGTAAAGCTAAAACAAACGAAGTACCAATTCAACCCCATCATCTCAATTTCTCATTGAATGCTTCCAAGGATCTAAGATGTCGTTCTTCCCGGTACCAAAACTTCAGCGTCGCAACGTTGGCATATCTGACAGAAAAGTAGCAGATCGAGGATGGCGGCGACTCCACTGCTGCGATAAGCGAGGGACAATAAGCGGCATCAGATCTGGAAGCAGCAAAACCCGACGGAGGAAAGGCTATGAACTGCAACGTAATAGAAGTATGCGAAAGGCTGCAAGGGCGCAACGAGACGGAGGCTGCAATTTCAATTAACGCGCACCAGGAAGCCAGCCACGGGCAAGAAGAAGAATAGAAATAACAGCAGATGCAAATATGACTGATGGGTTTGACCGATGAAGGGTTGCGGCGGCGAATCGGCGACCAGCAAAATCCCAAGCAAGAGATGGCTTTTTGGGTGTTTGGAAATTAAGGGGAAAAAAAAGGGAGGAAAGAGAGTGAAAAAAAAGAAGGAAAGAAAGTTAAGAAAAAAAGGAGAGCAAATAACGGGGAAAAAAATAAAGAACAGGGGGCAACCATGAGTGGGATGGTGTTGGGGTTCTTTTAGTGGGTTTACTTTAGTGACAGTTATAATTGTCACTAAAAATGGAACGTTGTAATTTTTTTGAGTTATATTTGAGCTAAAACGAAATATGACAAAAATACCCCTAAGAAAATGATTCTATTAGGCATTTAATGGAGGCATTTGGCAGAGTGACCTAGAAAATGCAAAAATAAAAGTATGGTGACTTCAAAAACAATTAAAAAAGTAAAGGGACTAAAACGTAAACATTTACAAAGTAAGGTGACCAAATTTTCAATTCACCCTAACCTTTTCATTAAAGAAATCTTATATTGCTTTTTATAGAAATATAATAGTTTAAATGATTAGATTTGCATACATACCACAAGTAGGATTTTAATCCTAAGAATCAGATGTCCATTTCCTCTCCCCCAATATATTTCTTTAAACTGAAATAGAGGTATTGGGTCAAAATGCTTCGAATTGGGCCAAATGACCAAACTTAGGTTACATAATCTAAATTGGGCCGAAATGAAGTCTTCATTTTAAAGTAGTTTTCGTGGCGAGCTGAGTCTTTTATGATGTTTTAGCCAATTTCTGCAGGATTTTATCCAAAAAAGCAAAAAAAAAAAAAAAAAATTTACACTGCAAAGCTAGAGATTTCAGGTAAATCAATTAGTTAGTAAGTTAATTCGGAAATCCTATATTAAGGTTTATTTCGAAATTGTTACATTAGTTTCAGACCTCAACAATATAAATAAATGATAATGGTAAGCAGGCCTGTCCTGAGGGGGGTCGGGCCCAGGCGATGGACCAGTGCCCACCTCCTTCAGGGGCCTAATATATACATAATTTATTATAATAGATATGTTTTTTATTTTGTGGGTTAAAACTAAATTTTGTATGACTGTTTTTAAAGGTAAATAAGAAGAAATTGGAAGGCTAAATTTCATGATAATTCATCAAATTATTTTGTACATTTTTTTCTTTTGAAATTAAATTTGGTTTTTTTTTTCAAAAAAAAATTTCTCACCTCTGTTTTAAAGAATATCATAGGCATGATAACTCATCCAAATTTGTAGGGGCCCGAAAGCTCTTTTTTTGTTTTGGTTTTTTTTCATTCTCAAATCAAGTTTTTCTTTTGTTTTTGTACAAACAGTTTCCACTTTCCTCTCCTTCCTTTTCATACTCTATTGGAGTACTCATACCCTTCTTCTTCTTTCTTTGGTTAACAGCCGATTAAGTGGCTAAGGGGCTTGGGGGCCCTTTATTAAAATAAAGGCAAAATGCCGCAATATTATAAGGGAGACATAATGAACCTTACCTTAGAGATACACCGATGCATGTATGCAAATGAACCTTATACAAACCTACAGACCACATAACAAAATGGGACGTTAGCCCCGCAAATAGGGAAAACCCCTAGCGTCTAGCACCACCAAACCCTTAACTCTCCTAGGGGGCATGGAGTGAACATAAAATTCTGTGAGCTCGGTCAAGCTCTCATTTTGTGCCAGTGCATTTGCCACTGCATTCCCTTCGCGATAAATGTGGGACAAGTTCTCACAGCAATGCTGTAAATCCAATATCCTAGCCAAAGTGACTGCCGAACACCATGGACCAGAATGCCCCTGGACTGCTCTCAACAACGCCATAGAGTCCGTCTCAACTTCCAGATGACGTAGTCTAAGTCGATCACAGATACGAAGACCGAGCAAAAGAGCACTGGCTTTTGCTTGGAAACTCGTGAGTACGCCAAAGAAAGCCCCAATGGCAAAAATCACCCTACCATATGAATCCCTCAGGACCACCCCTCCTCCTGAAAGGCCTGAATTACCGCGGGAAAAGCTGTCCACATTTAATTTAAAATGGCCCGGAGTAGGCATCCCCCAGACAACTATCCGCTCCTCCTTTCTTTTTCGATACGCCCACCTCGAAAATATATTTGCATCCAAAAAGGCCTCAGAATTCCGATACACAGGTGGTTTGAGAGCCAACACATTAGATAGTGAATTTAAAACCACGCTTAAAAGCTGAGCCGATTCCACTGTCACCCTATCATAAACCGCCTTGCAGTGTGCCCGCCATATTTCCTGACACATTATGACAGGGACAATCGCAGTCACCTCTTTGGAGAGATGTGCTACTTCAAAATCCACTCTGTGCCAAAAGAAATCCAACAAATCCCATAAATCTGTAATGGGCAAAGAAGCATTATGCAGGCGTGCCCCAACATGCGTCCAAATCTCACGAGCCAAATGGCACTCGTAAAATACATGCTTTAGTGAACACTTTGACGCAAGGTGAAAGCCCAACCGCCGCAATTCATCATCCATGGGCAAAAGCCCATTCAAGGGTCGCCACCCTCCTCCTTCTACAATGGCTTCCTACTTAGTAATATTAATTTTTCTTTTTTTCACTTTTTAATTTTTTTTTTCTCATTACTTTCTAGTCTACTTTTACTATTTTCCCATTAATTCTTTTCTCATTTTCATCCTTTTTTTTTTAAGAAATTTGTTTAGACTTTCATTTTTCTTTTGTTTAAGTAATTATTTCTCCTTAATTTTCTATTTTCTACTTAATATTAATGCTAATTTTTCTTTTCATTTATATGTTTTGTTCTCCTTTTTTTCAAAAAATTTTCAAACCCAAAAGGTTATGCAAATATTAAAACTAATAAATAATAGACTATTTTTATTATGAACAAATTTAAGAATTTATCATAATTGATAGATAATATTTTACCTTATTAAAACAAAATTGGGCCCTATTTTCATAATTTTGCCCCGGGGCCTATGAAGTTTAAGGACCAGGGCTGATGGTAAGCTATAAGAATTTATTGAATTGTTTTGTAGTTTTGTCAGACTTTTATTTGTGAATTCTTTTATTAATGATTTAGGCTTCAACCATAATTGATATATTCCAATAATTTTTGGAAACTTATCGATCAAAATTTTGCTTCGATTTCATAAATTATAAATAAGGGGTTTTTTGTTCAAGGCAGTGGTCTTCATTTTGAATGTTGGGTTTAGTTTTGATCTCGTTAAAAAGGTTGACAAAAATTTGTCTACTGTAAGTTATGCGCGTTTCGAGTTTAGTTTATGATGTATTGAATTGAGCTAATGATGTATCGAATATCGAATTTAGCTTTTGATATATGAGTTTAGCTTATGATATATCGTGTATTGAGTATAGCATCTAATAATATATTGCATATCAAATCTAACGTATGTATTGCATATTAAACTTTGAAACTCCCTCAAAAGGTTTTGAGCATAATTTCGTGTTCCAATTTTATTGCAATGGCATTAAAAAACTATTTTAATTAATGTATCTTGAAAAAGAAAAAAATATAGATGGAAAATATGTGGGCATGTTCGTTATCATATTTTAAAGATGGTTTTGAAAAAAAGTTTTTAAAGTAAAAAGTGCATTAAAAATGTAAAAATGTGTATTAAAGATATAAAATGTATAGTTAAATAGTAAAAAGATGTATTAAGATGATGAGATATTAATATAAATATAAATGTAAATTTTTGAAAACATTCTTTTAAAAATATGCTATCGAATAAGCTACTAATCCTTGTAGGAATCTGTACCATAGTTGTCGAATCATATCGTGTATCGAAAATCAAATTTTATGATATGCGTATCATATCGTGTATTGTATCATAATATACGTTTATATATAATAATAATATAATATAAATTTTATATATTATTAAAAAAACTATATATTTTTTCAATATAAATTATGGATTACATATAAGAATAAATATTTATTTTCAAATAACTTTCATAAGTTTATAAAAATGAATATTTATCTGAAAATCGTAAAAGCTATAAGTAAAACTTGAAATTAAATAGTATTATTTGAAGCATATTAGAAACTTATAATAGAGTCCACAATCTTTATTAAGTCAAATTAAAAACATAGTATATTACATATTTCTCTTATATATAAATTTTATTTATTATTTAAAATTAAATAATTAATTAATATTCTCATCAAAATAAATTTACTAGTCATATTCTTTTTTTAAACTGTTAAACAAATATAAAGATGATTAGTGTGGTATCTCTATTTCGAAAATGTATTTGGGATGAAAATATGCTTTGAAAATGAATTTTTAAAATTTGAAAGTGTATTGAAAATGTAAAATGTGTATTTGAGAGGGAAAAAATGTATTAAAAATGATAAAAATTATTAAAATTTTTAATTATATTTTAGAAAACAAAGGCGAAAACAAAAACCATTACTACCAAATAGAAAAAAATGTGAGATACTAATTATAAACAAAATTTTAAATAAAAATAACATTTTTTATAATTTAAATAATACGTTTAAATAATATATTATATTTAATATAGAGTAAAAGTTGCTTTTATAAATGAAAAAAAATAAAATTAACATTTAAAGTTGAATTTTAGGCATCTTGAACGTATCGCACGATACGCGATACGAATCGTATCGCATGAATCGCACACAAATTGCATGATTCACTACCAATTACGATACATCATTGCGATACGTATCAAAAATTACCTTTTATGATACGTATCACGTATCGTACGATACTAACAACTATGATATGTACGTGTTTCGAATTTCCAAAAGAAAAATACTATGGTCGAAAAGCAGACATCTAGTTAAGGAATAGGTGGGAAATGTGAAAGAACATAAAAACTTTATGGAGACAAAAGAAAATAGAAAACTTTGACTTTAATGGTGGAAAGATTAATATGTACAACCGATTCAGATTGACAAATTGATATAAAATTTTATTTTGGTACACGGCAAATAGGCCCAGATTAACAAGCAAAAGATAAAGATTAAAATTAAAGAAAAATTAAAATGTATATTTTGAAAATTGTAGGGGACTTTGATGCAAACAATTAAAATGAATCTTTTGTGGAGTTCATACACTTAAAGCTTTGTTCTTTTCTAGCTTGTGCTGGGAAAACTTTGGTTTTTTTTTTGGAAATTTTTTGGAAGAAAGTTTTTTTGGAAAATTGTGTAGGTGAGAGGTAAAAAAGTGTAATAATTGTGTTATTTTTTGAATTTATGTGAGTAGATATTTGGAGGAAATTTTTAAATTTTAATTTTGAATTATTGGAAAAATGAAGTTTTTTCTTTGTGTAAAGTTGTAAAAAAAAGTGATAATTCTTAGGAAATAGCCACAACAGAACAGAGGGAGTTGAATTAAAGGTTGTTAAGAAAATGGCATTTATTCGTCCTAGTACTCACTCTGTCTCAATAGAAAAATGGACTCAAAATATTTAATTTTGTATAATTTAGAAGGTACAATATTTAACAGAACTAATTTATCAATATATATTATATCTTTACATTTTAAATATATATTTATACATCACACATAATCATGGGCGGATCTAAGGTGGTTCCTAAACCCCTCCAACCCCCCTCTCACACCCTTATTAGTAGTGTATTTTTTAATGGAAAAATAAATTTATATATGTATTTTACTCTAAAAAAAATAATTTATTTATATGTTGGACCTTTCAAATATTTTGTTATGATTTCGCTACTGCACATAATTCTAATAATAAAGACATAAAAATCACTCCTTCGATCCCATTAAGTTGAGTATCAATGTACTCTTTGTTAAAATTGTAGTATCATTTTCTTCTTTTCTCCTAACTAATTTCTTAATTAGTGTTACTTCTAAGAGTGCAAGTGTTATTGCTGTAGAGTAGCATTTGTAATCTTCATAAGTGTCGGTGTTACATTTTCTGGGTAACAATTTTAATTTTTTTTATTTATTAATTTCTTAGTGCTACTCTTTAATTTAACACTGCAAGTGCTTCTTTACAAGAGTAACATTTGTACTCCTCAAGAGTACCAGTACTAATCTTCTTGGTTAGCGGTTCATCTTTTTTTCTTTTATTAATTTCTTATTGCTACTCCTTAAAAGTACGAGTGCTACTCTTTAATGACTATCAGGGCAACTTTTCATGAGTAGCAGTTTCGTTTTTCTTTTAAACTTAAAATTTACTTTTATTTATTTATTTGTTAACAAAGTGATATATGAAAATAGTATTACTGATACTTGTGAACAGTACGAATAATACTATTCACAAGCTCTTTTATTATTATTTTATGGATAAATGGCCTCGTTGGTCCCATAAGTTGAAGCTCAAGTTAAAAATTGGTCCCTAATCTTTAAAATAGTTCGTTTTGATCCCTTAACTTGATTTTTCGTCTTTAAATAGTCCCAATCTTCAATTCCGTCCAAATAGTTCATGGCAGTTAGATCCTCTTCATCCTTGCCAAGGGCAAATGATGGATTAAAGGCAAAAAAGACCGAGTTCAGTTTGATTTTTGTAGGAATCTCTCGCCGCTTTCCAATGCTTGCATCCTTGCAACTTTAGAACAACAGTTTGAGTGGAGGAACCAAACTGAAGTTTTGGGAGAGGGGGAATACTAGGGTCCCTTGACTTCGGTGACGCCACAGGTTGTACGCTTCTCAAGACGATCCTCGTCGTCATCGAAGCTCTTCCATACGTATTCTGAAATCTTTGCTCCGGAAGGAATCGAAGTGCAAAATCAAGAAACGAAAATGTGATTTTTGAATTTGTAAATTAACTCATTCACAACAAAAGCTTCTACAAATTCACAGTACTATGGCTGAGCAGAAATATATAAAATCCTTCCTCCTTTAACAATCTCTCTCCATCACTTTACTAGGAACATAGGCATTCTACCATCGTATCATTACCCAATTCGTAATCAAAATATCTGGACAACAATGAGCTGGTGGTGGGCTGAAGCTATTCGGGCTACCAAGGTAAGTTCATAAATTATCTCCTTTCTTACTGTATATATGCCCTAGATGGATTATTGAGTTGTCTTTAAAATTTCGTGATTCAAACATTATATTAATTTGTCAAATCGGCAGAAAGAGTTCGACAAAGATAACCATTCTCAATGGGTTTGTAATATGGATTCTTCAAATGGGTTGAGGATTGGGAATTTAAGGTGGTTATATTCATCCGGAAGGAGGGTTTGTGATGCTCTCGGGTGGTCAATGAATGATGAAATTGTTGATGGGGACGACGGTGATTTCAAATCTACACGAACGAGGAGGTTTATTAGTGTTGTGTTTGCTCCTCAGTTACCCGAATCTTCTTGTGAGTTTGTTGTTTTGAGAGAAAGGTGTATTTGGGATCAATAGATCGGACACCATTTTTGCTCCCCCCGCAGTGAGAAAAGGATGCCATTGTTTTTCCTTTTCTTCCATCAATTGCCCTTGGCAAGGATGCAAAGGGTCTGACTGGCTGTTAACTATTGGGCGGAAATGAAGACTGGGACTATTTAAATATAGAAAATCAAGTTAAGTGACCAAAGTGAATTATTTTGAAAATAAAGGACCAATTAAAACTGCACCTCTAACTTATGGGACCAACTAGGTCATTTATCCCTATTTTATTTTTTACAAAGTGATAATTAAATAACAGAACATGTGAAACTGTTCATAAGTATCAATTTGTTATTTTCTGTGTATCAATTTTAAAGTTTAAAAAAAAAAAAACACGTACTATTATTGTGAATGATGGTCGCATATATAACATTGTTTTTACACAAGACTAAGGGCCCGTTTGATAAAAATTAATGCTTATATCTGAATGCTTAATGCTGAAACCATAATACTGAATCGATTAAGCACTTAACATCTTGCTACTGAAATATATTTTTTGAACCTCTGAATCAGAATGCTTAATCAATCAATCTTGTTTGATAAATATGCTGATCTTAATGCTGAAATCTTGATAATGTACCATTTTACTCTTACATTGAATTTTTTATATTTATATATGCGAAATATTAAATTTTATAATAAAACATAAATTAGGATGAATGAACAACATAAGAAAACAAACTAAGATAAAATACATTAAATTGAATGCTTAACATATAAAAAATAATAATTTATTGCAATTTATTAAAATTCCTAAAAATGACAAACGAGTCAACTATTGCATTTTAAAAGAAATTAAAAATTTTACAACAAAACTCATATATAATTAATAAAATTATATAAGTAATATTAAACACATCGAACACATGAGATTTATAAAAACAGGTAAATGTTATAATTTAGTAAATAAATTTTTATTACCAAAATACAATAATAAAAAATAAAACAAACTTTATTTGGCAATATTATGATGAAACAGTTTAAAATACGTGGTATGCTAATGAAATTGTTTTTATTATTGAAAAATGAATATTTGTAGTTAAATCAATATGAATAAAATAAAAGGGGTAATTTCAGAAATCAAATATGAATTATTTAAGAAAATGTTCCGTGAATCATTAAGTGATAATCAATAAGCTAACTTTTACTACTTAAATTTTTCTAAAGAAAATAAGCAGTGCATAAAGAATTGAGAGGTTTAGATTTTCGTTATCAAACAGGCAAAAGTCATTATTGCTCAATCAAATAATTTTAAGCATTAAGCACTGTTATCAAACAGGCCCTAACTCTTCAAATTTCTTAATATTTTTCTCTCTTTCCTTTTTCCTCAATAAAATTCACACATAGGGATCATCAATAAAATTCCTTTTTCTTCAACGAATTTGAAACGCTGTGTGAATTATAATTTCTTTTCCAATTGCGTTTAGTCACTTTATTTGAATAACTTTCAACAAAATAATGGGTCGAAAATTCAAATCGCACAATTAGGGATAATCATCAATGCTCTAAAGTCTCCAAGAATTCCATTCAATTCTTTCGAGAAAAAGAAAAAAGAAGAATTCCATTCAAGAATAGACACTTCAGTTTTTAGACAAAGAAGAACACGGCGGTGAGAATACTCTTTTCTCCAATTTCTTAGAAATGAGGAAATAATTTTGGGTAAATTACATTTACCTCCCTCGAGGCTTATGTAAACTACCAATATTCTCCTGAGGTTTTGTAAAAATACCAACACCTCTCTGGGTCAAGTAATAATATAACAGTTATCCCTTTTGGCTTTGTAAATTACATTTGTTCCTTTGTGAGTCAAAAAATTAAATTCAGAAGTCAAGTTTTTTTTTTTTTTTGGTAATTAGGCAAAACAGTCTCTTGTCAGACTGTATAACAGTTCGACAAGTGATACTTTCGCGAAATATGCAATATTTCTTAAAGAAAAAGTGATGCATATTGAACCATTTTGCAGGTGTAATACAAAATTTTGTCAAAATTTAACGTCCATAAGGGTATTAATAGTTGGGAAATAGATTATGAACCGACATGATCCAGCTCAGGACCCATTTTTTAATTTTTACATTTTTGCCCCTTTCTTTTTTATCTTCTTTTTCTTCTCTCTTCTCTCATATTTTTTCTCTGTTGCTCAATTTCTTTTCTTTTCCTCTTCAATTTTTTTTTTCTATTCTCCTCTTTTATTATCATTTCAGTAGGTGCTTTTATTTTTTTTCTTTTTATTTTTCGTCTAGATTTTTGAAAAACAATGTACTGAAAAATATGAGTTTTAAATTTATGGTTTTTTATCTTCTCTTTCTTCTCTCTTTTCTCCTATTTTTTCTCTGTTGCTTAATTTCTTTTCTTTTCCTCTTCAAACTTTTTTCTATTCTCCTCTTTAATTATCATTTCAGTTGGTGCTTTTATTTTTTTTCTTTTTATTTTTAGTCCAGATTTTTGGAAAACAACGTACTGAAAAATATGAGTTTTAAATTTATGGTAATTAATTTGTATTTTTTTCTTTTTATTTTTCTTCCAAATGTTTGGGACAATTAATTTACAATATGATTACTCTGTACTGTTTTACAATAAAGTCTGTACTGTTTTTTATATTACAATGTACTGTTTAAAAATATGATTACTCTGTATTATTTTACAAAATAAAAGAGTGTATTGTTTTTATTATTTTTTGTTTTACAGGAAATACTGTATTTTTTTTTACTATGTACCGTTTTATAATAAAGATTATGCTAATTTTAAAACTGCTTTGTACTGTTTTACCATAAAGAATGTGCTATTTGAAAAGAAATCAAAACAGTTAAAAAAAAAAAAACTCAATTTTCTTCATCAGGAGCATTTTCGTCTTTTGGACCAAGGCGCGTTAGTACACGCGCTCTGACGCGCCTCGGTCCTGAACCGATTCGGTCCAAATAATGGTTTCCTTGAGTTTCATGAAACTTACGAGGAGTTTGGATAGTTTCTACAAAACTCAGGCAGAGAAGTGAACCCATTAACTTTTGGTTGAAGTGATTTGGTGGTGATTATAACTTGCACATTGAATGTGGCCGTCTTTTTCTGTGGTACATTAATTGTACAGATGTGTGAAAGCTATAACACGTTAGTTAATGGGCACCCCAAAAGTGAAAAACCTAACCTAGGAATGAGGGATCATGACAAGGATATTAACAGACCAAACAAAAGGTAATCAGATAATACGAAATGACTTTTTTATATAAAAAAATCAAAGCTAAATATTATTTCATTTCTCCTTTTTTTTTTCCAAATAGGTATATTTTTTATAAGATTCGAACTTATTTTTAATAAAGTACAATTTATTACTCATTATGTCTCACTAAAAGTTAAGTTTAAAAAATGTACAACTTATTGTGGTGGGGCGGCAATAAACACTACAGATCACTCAACTATTAATAATGTGGACTTTGGCACGAGTTATTTTGTGTCATTTTGGCCACTTAACTTTCAAACATGTTTCATCTCACTCATTCTGTTAAATTTTAAGGTTAATTTTTGAGGAAATTAATTGTTTTTCACTACACCAGAATCTCCCTTAGGAGGCGAGTCCTAAGGGAGATTGGAGGGGGTGCTGCATGCCAGTGCGGGCACCTCCCTTTGGAGGGGCCCGCACCCGCCTCCCCTTTTGAGGGGTTAACATGCACCTGCCTCCATTAATTGTTATTCGAGGCGGGTGCAATTTAATTTTGCACCCGCTTCCAATAACCCCTCGTTAAAAAAAATTTAATTTCTTTTTTTTTTTTTCACTTTATGACTTTAGTAGGAATCGAACTCGCGCCTAGAATTTCACTTGACTCTTGCATATTAAATTTACCACTACGCTACATATACTTATATATTTAATATTAAAATCGAAAGTATATATTTCTTCTAAAACTTGTGATTTTTATTATCTACTAATTTTTTGTTTCACTAGAATCTCGATAAATTTTCAAAATTATTTTCAACAGTCCAAAACAAAGACAATTTTTGATCTAGTATTGAAAATTAAAAAAAAAATCGTTTTCGTGTATTGAAATTGGAGGCGGGTTTTGGGTTCACCCGCCTCCAATTAGGGAGACAATTGGAGGCGGGTGAAGGCATCACCCGCCTCCAATTGCCTCACTAATTGGAGGCGGGTGATACCTTCACCCGCCTCCAGTAAGCTACCCGTCTCCAAATTCTATTTAGCCACCTTTGGAGGCGGGTATTTGTACACCCGCCTCCAAAGGGGCGCCTCCTTTGAGCATTTCTGTAGTAGTGTTTGTCACTTTGACCCATGAACTGTTTTGCACTATATTTTTTACTTATATATTTACTTTTTAATTAATAGCTAATTGTGAACAACACATTATTATATTAGTAACTGTATACAATGTAAACAAATAACAGTTGAACTCTTTTACTAGGATATATATATATATATATATATATATAAAGCATAACTATTTATATAGAATAGATGAAATATATTAATCACTCATACTTATATTACCGATGATATAACAACATTTGACAGTGATTCTACTGAAAAGAAAAAGGTAAATTTAGTTTTTCTTTTTGAAGTGTGGTAAAGTACAATAATTATACTGTAATTTCCAAAAAGATGAAAAATTCACTTAATTTTTTGTAAATATCGAAAATACTCTTCTAACTTCTGACAATACAAAAGAACTTAGTATCTTTTTGCATTTTTAGAAAACTTTAGGGAGGTTTTGATGTTCTAAAAATTACAATAAAATTTTTGTGTTTCACCCGAATTTTAGAGAAAATCAAATTTACCCCAAAACATTAACACCAAGTCTTATATATATATATATATATATATATTCAATTGTATCAATCTTTTTTCTTAAGTACTAGAATAATAAATTATTATAAGAAAATTTGTTATGTGAAAAATATTATTTCGTTGTTCTACTCAAAAAATTTTGTATTCTTATTTTTAGTAATACAAATTAAACTTTTTAAATGAGATGAAGTGATTTTAATACTAAATATACAACCGTTACAAGTAGGTATGAATTTATGATGGAGCAGCATAGGGATCGACGACGTCCAATGATTTTTGTTTTCAATAGTGAAATTTACCGTTACCTCCTCTGAAGTTTGATAAATTATCATTATCTCAATATTTAAAAGTTTCTTGAGTGACAAAAAAGTTACTCCGTATAGAGTTGGTGTTAATTTTTTAGGTAATTATAAATAAAAAAAAATACTTTTGTAGTTTGGGAAATTTATGAATTTATGACTTAAAAAATTACAGACAACTTTCATTGATTTCAAAAGTATACAAAAAATTCCCTTATATTTTGAAACATACAAAGAACCCTCAAAATTTTTAAAATGCTACACAAAAGCCCTTTTAGTTTTGGAAACTTTACTAGACATACTATGAAAATATTTATAATCCCATTCTGCTTTTAAATGTGTGTGGAGGTTCTCGGTAATTTTTCAAAATCACAGGAAATTCTTTGTAGTTTTTAAACTACAAAAGGTTTCTGATATACTTTTAAAAACCACAGGGGAGTTATTCGTAACTTTTTAAACCATAAGAAATTCACCCATAAATTTTTTAAACCACAAGGGATTTTGATAATTTACTATAATTTTTTTGTTTGACGGGAAAGTCATTGTAATTTCACCAAATCAAGAAGGATTAATTGATATGCAAATGTCTCGTCAATGGAAGAGACGATCATTTCCCAAACCTTCCGGGGTAAATAATAAATATAGTTTACTTTTTTTGTAGTAGTGTAATTTCTTACAGAGTGGCCGTTTGTTGTCGTTTTACTACTTAAATATGAGATGTTTTCTCTCACCCTTCCAAGTTTGTCATGCACTTTAAATAGGTAAAACTGATCGAGGTAGGAAATCGAATCCCCAACCACTATGTGGATCACGACGTGTCACAATCGTTGGAGCACTGACTCATTCTTTATTTATATACTAACATTTTAGGCTTAAATTCTTTAAATACCTGTATTTGTTAGATTTATTTGACATATGTCTCATGTATTTTCTAAATACATTATTTTCCCTCGTGTTTCTTAAATATATTTGTTGCCCCCATTTGACCACTAGTCAGTATTTGAAAAGCAAATAAAGATATCCATGCTCCTCCCCTTTATTTACTCATAATTTGCACATGGATCTAAATATTTTATATTTTTGAACAATAAAATTTATATTTTTTTCTTACTATGTTGTAATTTTAATCTTTATAAATTTTATGTGTTTCTGTTTGTTGAATCAATTTTTTTTTTTTTTGTTCTTGTTTTACAATAATGCGAGTTTACACAGTTTAGTATTTAAGTTCATCATTAAATTTTTAAAAAAGTATAATTGTAGTAAACTAAAATAGTTTGCAAATTTTACAAAATGAGAAATTTTAAATATATATATTTATAAAAAAGCACATGGGATAAAAAAAATATATTTAAGAAACAGACAAATGTCAAATAAACCAACAAACATGAGTTTAAAGAATTTATGCCAACATTGTTATGCGAACATCACTCACATTTATCGTGAGGGGAGCGCGGTGGCAGATGCACCGACTCAAAATGCGAGCTTGACTTGCCTAATTGGTTTCTTTGTCCACTTCACTCTCTCTAGGAGAGTTGGGGGTTTGGCTGTGTTAGATGCTACGGTCCCTATTTGCAGGGTTAGGTACACTTCTTTCGTGTTGCCTTGTAGGGTTGTAGTGTTTTCACTTGCATTCATGCATTTATGTATTTCTACGGTAAGGTTCATTACGTCCCCCTTAAAACTTTTTGACTTTCTACCATTTAATTTTAATAAAGGCTCTTCAAGCCCCCGGCCACTTAATCGGCTGTTAAAAAAAATAAAAAAAAAAAAAGCCAATATTTTCTTCCATACATGTACTTTCAGCATATTCATACAACTTTTTGTCAAAAATACATTTTCCTTCTATTAATCTTTATAATCTTCTACATATAGAAAAACCAAAAACATTTCAAAACGCGATTTTAAAATGTCTTGTATTTATGACTTAAAAGAATTTACCAAAAATTCGTTGTCAATTACTCCCTCCGTTTTATTAAATTGTTTTTGAAAATTAAAAATTTTATTAATGGTGTTGATTACCAGAAACGCGATTTAATGGTGTTGATTTTTTTGCAGAAGAACAAGAGACAGTTACAATTGATTACAATATTTTTGACTTTTGATCATTCACAAATTTGAACCACAACAGTATATTTAATCTACTAAACTACAAATCTATACATAGTATAGATCTAAACGAAATATATTACTGAACAAATCTCGTACCGATAGTCACGAATCTGTTACTAATTGCTGATGAAAGCTTTGAGACTGAATATGATCATTATACACCATGGCCATGAATAGGACCACCATAACCAGGAAGAAAATCATCATAGATAGAGAGAAAAATGACATAAATGTCAATAAAACTTAAAACTAAAGCAAACTAAATAAAAGATAGTAAGATCAAAAGTGGAACTGCTTCCATCATCCTCATTCGAGGATGAGGCAAGAAGATGTTGGATTTTAGGGTTTAGAGAGAAATGAGGAGAGTGGGAGGTGGCAATTCTCACTTGATTACTCCCTCCGTTTTATTGGAGGAGTGTATTTTGAGAAATATTTTTTGTTTCACTATAATAGTTTACTTTCAATTTTTTTACTCATCATACCCTTATTAATATAATCATGTCTGGTCTACAATTAGACCATATTTAAAAAGTAAGATATAAATGAAACAACTAATGTCGAAATTATTATTTTAGATGTCATAATAAGTTGTATATTTGTCAAAATAATCTCTTCTAATACGAAGGGAGAGTATTTATATCCTTAAGCCTTTATAGCAGTAGCGAAACTTGAAATTCCAAAATTGAAGGGTCAAATATTTTTATAAAATTTTTTGGAGCTAAAATATAATTGCCTATTATAAGCAAATTTCTTTTCTGCAAGGGTTCTGCCTTCTTTTTGGACAAGTTTGTTCCGCCACTGTTTTATGTACCAGAACATATCAGCCAACCAACCTAGTTTATTTATTTATTTTTTTTTTTAATTTAACCAACCTAGCTAAGCACCAAAGTTTTTCCTCAAAGAACTAACAAAAGTCTTACTTTGGAGTAAAAGAGAATCAATCCTCCAACACCAAAAAATCTTTCCTTCTCCACATCTGTATTCTCCCTTCTATTACAAATCCGTTGCTACTTTGTTCTGTATAAACTTTTAAATTACAGAAATCATCATATTAAAAAAATATATAATTATCCGTTATGAAAGAGGAAGAGTGGTTAAAAAGAGTATAGTGAAAGTGTTACTTTCTCCGTTTCATTAGAGGCGTCCTCTTTAAATTTTTTTTTTGTTTTAATAGAATATAGTCTACTTTCAAATTTTTTACTCTTCCTACCTTGATTAAAATAATCATGTGTAGTCCATAATTAGCTCATACTTAATAAATGAGGATATAAATAAAATAAAAGGTGTCAAATTAGCTATTTTATGTATTGTACATTGACATTTATAATAAGTTGTCCATAGGTCAAAGTAGACCATTCTAATAGAACGGAGAGAATATATTCTATATTCCAATAAAAGAATCTTATTTTAAAATATACAAATTTTTATGAGTTTAATACAACACAAATAATTTGCAACTATTTTTCCACTTATATTCTTACTTTTCAAATATAAATTATTTTTAAACAACACAAAATTATATTATTAAGAGAATGAAAAGTAAAAATAAACATAACTTTTATTTTTTGAAAAGTAAAGAATTTCATTGTGGCATTAAAAATCATTCAACGACGACAAAAGACAAAGAAATAATCTGTATAATTGTTTACAAAAGATTTGTCTGACAATCATGATATCTGAACCACAACAGCGTACTCGATCAACCAATTTGTAAAAGATCTTACTCTTGTAGGAGTATAAAACTCACTATTACATTGAAAATATTAAACCAACGGTCACAAATCTATCACTAGTTGTAGATGAGAGTTACAAAATTAAATTTTTGGCTGAAATTTCATCGACCGTAGTCGGGGGAAGAATCAACATATAGACGGGAAAGAATCACCACACCTACAGATCAAATCACCACATGGGGGAGAAAGTCATCGTAGATAAGAATAAAATAATTATTTGAAAGTTCCCTCTTATTGCTCGAATTTGGAGACTAAAATAATTTAAAACTAAGTAAAATCAAATTAAAAAAAAATTAAAACTATTTCTCTCATCCTTCCATAGAACGAAAGAGATAGGAACTTTTTAGAGTTTTAGAATTTGGAGAGAGAGAGAAGGGGCGAAAAATTGAAAACAAAATCTTATATTGGGATAATTTCGTTTTTAGAAAAGGGATACTAAACGCAAGGAAGTTTAAAATTGTTTAATGGCCTAAGAGACTAAAATACCCTTTAACCTTCAAACATTTCATTTTCAATTTCTTTTTCATTACTTGAAAATAGGAGAGAACTACCCTCCCCAACCTTTTGTGCATGCAGGAGGGAGGGGGAAGAAAGGGAACTCCCCTTCACCCCCCTCACCAAAGGGGGTTTCTCTCTGGTTGCCTGCACCGAAGGGGACTCCCTCACCCACCTGAGTTGAGTTGAAGGGGAGAATTCATCCGCCTACATAGAAGGGGTAGGGTTCTTTTTTCTCAGTTACCTTACAATATGTGTTGAGTTCA
Organism: Leptodermis oblonga; assembly: GCA_016801395.1. Lineage (NCBI taxonomy): Eukaryota > Viridiplantae > Streptophyta > Magnoliopsida > Gentianales > Rubiaceae > Leptodermis > Leptodermis oblonga. Next base: position 26,345,402 of record CM028754.1, read on the forward strand.
TAATTATCATTTGTGTTTCGTATACAAATTAAATTAGATTCTTGAGTCGAAAGGTTTTAAAAAAAAAAATAGAAAGATAAATTTTAATTATTGTCAAATATGTCGCATTTATAACTATCATCTTGTTTCATATACAAATCAACGTTTGATTCTTCAGTTGAATGCAAAATGAGTGGGAGAGAAAGGGACAAGAAAGTGTTTGAGGATAAACTTAGAACAATGGTAGTTTTGTCTTTTAAGCCATGTAAATTTTTATAAATTTTCATATTTATGAACATAATTTTTCTAATGGATCAGGCAAAATATATTATTACATTGCACTTTAAAAAAAATATACAATTAGTATTTTTGACTTATTGTACCTTTCACAATCACAATACTTATAATGTATTATTCTTAACAAAATACATTGACTATTGAAAAAAAAAAAAAACAAAAAATGGAGGAAGAAAGAAGAAGCTCAAGCCACCTCTTTCGTTTTCTAACAGATATTCTCGGCACCAACTTCCCTAAATAGAAATTGTGAAGCCAACAAAGAAAAGCTATTAATTCCTACCACGCGTGAAGATTTAAGCTAGAAAAAAAAGGACAAAAACACAAAGCGGTTGAATTTAAGATCGCGGAGGTAAATTTACGCTTTAGCCCCCAAAGCCAACAAAACTGAAAAGTCTACCGGTCAAAGGTCAGCGGCTCCTCGAGTCCCTTTCAGTCCTACGAACGAAAGTGTATGAAATCATCAGAGGCATATTTTTATTTTTAGCTTCTTCTACCTAATACCGCCATACCATCACCTGCAACCACCATCATCATTCATCTTCACCTACTCTCGGGATTTTCTACTGAATTCCGAACCCATTTTGAAGCAACCCATTTTCCATCTCCTTCTGGGTTGGAACTTGGAAAAGGAAAATTTTCCTTTGCGGTGTTGTTTGCTAGACATGTTTGAATTTGGGGATGACTATGGGATGAAGCCCATCGAGTTCAGGGCCATTGAAGCTTTAGGTTCGGGTTTTGATTGCGCCAGTGATTTCAGGTTGAAGTTTGTCAAGAGGGGCCCTGATGGTGGCAGGTTGGTGCGTCTGGATGAGAAGAATCTGCGGGATATCGTAATTCCGGCCGTCCTCGGCGGCGGTGGGAGTTCCGGTGCCGGGGTAGTGATCCCGGATGTTTCGGAGAGCATTAAGTGTGATAAAGGGGACCGCATTCGGTTCAAGTCTGATGTCCTTGAATTTACTCAGGTAATTTCCCGAAAATTTTGGGTGAACTCAGTTATTTTAGTGTCTATCTTTTTGATTTGTTTTCATTTTTTAATAGCAGTTAGAAAAATAGTTTCTTTTGTAATTCTGAAAGAAAAGGTTTTTTTTTTTTTTTAACCTTTACTGGGTAGATTAAGTTTTGAAATGCTCAAGGATCACTCTGTTTAGTGTTAAGTTTGATGATTTCTTTTTACATATTAAGTTAAATTCCATTGTGAACCTCTTGAATGCAAGGATAGATCACCTCGGTGAAATTAAATTTCCCTGAGGATCATGACAAAAAACTATATGGTCGTGGAGAATATTGGAGTAATTTTTGTAGAACTTGTAAATAGGTATGGTTATTCTGTTAAAGCAATACTATGTGAGGAAGAATATTGTACGAGTCTAGGATTCTATGACTACATTGACTGAATCACATAGATGTGGAATGCTGATGATTATTTTATTCCACAAATGATATCTTAGGTTGCATATTAAGAAAATTTCACATATTGATATCTTGATCATAATGTGTGATAGTTCATTCGGCTAAATCAGCATTTTATCTTTGATGAAGAAATGTGTGAGACAGAGAGAGAGTGGTGCACTCTTAGGGTCCTCATTAATTATGCTTCTCTCTTTCCTCTTCATAAATGGCAATTACACAGACACCCACGCACACAGAGTGACAGAAAAGAGTATGTAGTCTGAGAATAAACACAATATGTGAAATTTTCTTCAGTTAACTCAGGAATTCCTTAATTATCTTGCAGATGTCGGAGTTACTAAATCAGAAATCGTCAATACAGGGGAAAGTTCCTTCAGGATTTTTAAACGCTCTATTCGATTTAAGTGGAGCCTGGTTAAATGATGCTGGAGAAGTCAAACATCTTGCTTTTGATGGTTATTTTATCTCATTGTACTATCTACACCTTACAGCATCTCCATTAGTTCTCCATGACCAAGTAAAGAAATCTGTGCCATCTCAATGGGATCCAGCTAAACTCTCTAGGTATCTATTTTGTTCTCATTTTACCATCTGCGTGTATTTTGATAATTTCCTTGAGATCTCGTAATAATAATAGAAGGCCAAAGGTTGGAAATGTAATCTATGGCAGACATATATTTATTAGTGAAGTACATTTACCCCCCCGAGGTTTGAGTAATATTACAAAACGAACCCCTTTATTTCTTACAATTACATTTACACCCTCCTGGTCATACTACAAAATGAACCCTGTGGGTTGCAAAGACATCAAAATGAGCCTAGGATTCTTGCAATCTTTTCGGTCAAAAGCGTGTTTTGTAATTTCATGAATTAACGGGGTTCGTCTCGTAACATTATCCAAACGTCAGGGATAAATGTAATTCACCCTCCATTTATTTATTTTTAGAAACTATGCTATAGTAAATTTTCATGTGTGCCTACATATAACTTGATTGATGTAAGATATCGTACAAAGAGAGGCAACACAAAACTTATGGCTTGCTGATTAAATGTTTTCATTGCCTGTAGTTTCTTTGACCTTATATGTAATCCATTCCTTCATCATGCATTCATCTAGTTAGGCATCACTATGCAAAGATATATTACTTACTTTTTCATCTCTTGCTATAAATTTCATAGATTCGTTTAGACTGTGTTTTCTTCATTTGCATAAAGCTTTCTAATGTAAAATGGTCAGAATTGGTAATTTTTGTTTTAAAATGGTGGTTTTAATGCTGTAGCGGGTACAAGTAATTTACATTGTTTATTAGGTTTAGATTTATTGTTTTCTTTGTTTTTCTTTTCCTGCTTTTATAATGTGGATCTTGTAAGTGTATCAATCCACTATCTGAACATTTATGACATTTCTTACTTAGTCTTGTGTCTTAAGTAAGTGTTGAATCCAGAAAATATCCTGTGCCGTGGGCCATGCTAATTTTAATGTTTTATCCAAAATGTGATTATTGAGACATCCTGTTATTGTGGTTTTATATTACCTTTGAAATAGAAGTGTCCACATGTTATATATATATATATAGAGGTCCATTTTCGATACTTTAGGCATGCTTTGGTCCTGATTCCTTATTATGTAGAGATATTCTAGCCCATTCTAGCAGAAGTAAAGAGTGGGCTTTGTATTCGAAAACATAAACACCATGCTGTTTTTGTAAGAAGTGGGAGTTTGATAAAAAAAAACTGCAACTATTGTAAAAGTTTGAAGTATGAATTGTTAAACATAAATGAAAGATGAAGTAAAAACAAGATGTGCATAGCTTAAATGACAATGGATGTTTAGCGATTGGGAAATGTATCATTATGGTCAAAATGATCAAATTTCTGTGCTGGATAAATCACAAAAACTTGTCCTTGTATAGTAACATGTTCCAAACTATGGTTTGGACCAAAACAATGTGAGGCCCACGATAAAACATTGTTTATTTTTAAAGCTTAAGCCATGGCTTGGAATTTCTTAATCCAAAATTGGGTTGTTGGACAAAGTTTCAAACCATGGTTCAAACTATGATTTGAATCACATTTTACACATTGATAAATTTTTATCATTTTCAATATACATTTTCATGGTTAAACTATGGTGCCATACAACAACTCAAAACACGGTTTCAAACTTTCAACCATAGCTATGAATGATGTTTCTCAACTCATAGCCATTTCTTACAATTTTTGCCTTTAAAATTGCTTCCTATTTTCTAGATGTTTTTAATTGGTCATGAGGAAAAATGAACGTGGTTTCTATGTCCCGATGCAAGGTCAGATTTTGTTTTGAAAATTAGTTGTGCCTTGCAATTCTGATCATGTTTACTTGGGCAGGTTCATCAAGACTTATGGAACACACATAGTTGTAGGATTTGCTGTTGGGGGCCAGGATGTAATTTGTGTCAAGCAGAGACCGTCTTCAACTATTCCTCCTGCTGAACTTAAAGGGTATTTGGAGGATCTTGGAGATATTATCTTCTCTGATGGAATGAGTCCTCTACAGGAGAGGAAGTCAAAAGATGGAAAGAAAAAGGTAAGTTTGTATACACATAACAAGGTTTTACTTGGATTATATGTGATCACATGTACTTTAACCTACCTTTGGACTTTTGCAGGTTCCTGAGGTTTTCAATCGCATGTTACAGTCACATACCATGCAGTTTACAAGTATTACCGAAACATCAAGCAAAGATGTAAGTTATTCGATTATATCAATCCTGAATGGTGTCTATGGTAGTGAACTTATGAATTAATGTTGTGCAGGGACTCACACTTATATGGTCAAAAAGAGGAGGTGATGTGTTTGCACAAAGCCATTCCAAATGGCTTCAGACTGTGGCTAACAATCCAGAGGCCATACTCTTCAAACTTGTACCTATTACTTCTCTACTAAATGGAATCCCAGGAAGTGGCTATCTTAGTCACGCAATAAACTTGTATCTGCGTTGTAAGTGCTTGTAGTCTGATTCTATTTATTGTTTGATTTGGATTGACTATTTCGTGAACTTTCTAATTATGACATTGGCTTTCTAGACAAGCCTTCTTTGGAGGATTTACAGTATTTCTTGGAATTCCAAGTTCCAAGGCAGTGGGCACCTCTCTACTGTGAGCTGCCTCTGCGACATCAGATACGAAATGCTTCTTGTCCTCCATTGCAGTTTAGTTTCCTTGGTCCAAAAATTCACATAAACTCCACCCAGGTACCAGTTACCTCTCTCTCCCCTCCTCATATGTAAAAGAACAATTATAATGCTTCGGTATTGGGAGGTCTTGGATCTCTCAGTTAGAGTTCCTTTGTTTATTATTTTTTTTAATGTGCTAAAATAGGATAAGTTTCCTGGCCATCATTAATTACTCTGATGGATGCTAAAACATAGTTTATGAAGAAGGCCATCCTTTGACATCCGGTATAGGGTCCATTTTAAAGTCTCTTTCTTTGAACTTAATGTATCAAACTTCAAATAAGTTGGTATTACCTGAACCTCTATCAAGACTCAAATAAAGTGAGCTTATAAAGTAGCAACTGTATATGGAGTTGTTTATTAACTTATTTGTGCTCACTGAGAGGAAGCTGGACTATACAATGGCATTGTTTGTCTAGTTGTAAGTAAGGTCATTAATAAGCATGCGTAATGCTATTCTTCGGCAAATGACAGCCAATAACCGAAAGGCATCAGAAACAGACAATTAAATTCTACAATGTAAAATGGTGGGAGAGAGTAAGGTAAATGAGGACTGCATAAAGAATTACAAATTATGAATTTGAAAGTAGCAAGAATTGAACTGTTATCTTTCTAAATACTTCCAGAATGTGGTGACAATACTATTGGGTTTAAGTTATAGACTTTAGATGCATTGTTACTATTATTTAGCCGACTAGCAGGAGTCTAAGAGATTTATCAGAATAGTCTGCTGCCATATGTTTGTGATGTTCAACAAGGTAAACCTAGAAAGCCGACCTCACATGAAGGCTTATATGTTGTTAAGCTTATGGCTGAAATTAAAAGTCTGAAACATTTGAGATATTTTTCCAGTTATGAACAAGGCCCTATTCTCTATCTCATCTATTTGCATGATGCCATTTACTGCATATGACATTTTCTTCAGCATTGTGTTCAGAATTTCTTTGATTATGTATCACTGTGTTCTGTTTTTCTAATGCTTAAGAGCTTCCTTAAATATCCAGGTTTCTAGTGCTAAAAAACCAGTACTCGGCTTGCGGCTCTATCTAGAAGGTAGAAAATGCAACCGATTGGCAATACATGTGCAACATCTGTCAAGTCTCCCAAACACCATGACATTCACTTCATCTGAACCTGGCATTCCAAAGCCATGTCAGTGGAAAGGTTCTGATGACTTGGAGCCTGATCTTCAATTCCTAGAACCAGTCAGGTGGAAGAGGTTTTCAAATGTATGCTGTTCTGAGGTTAAGCACGATCCAAGCTGGATAAAAGGAGAATCAAGTGGTGTTTTTGTGGTAACCGGTGCACAACTTGTCAGCAAGGGAAATTGGCCAAGGAATATTCTTCACCTCCGCTTGCTTTATACTCACCTACCAAATTGCTCCATTCGGAAGACAGAGTGGGCTGTTGCCCCAGAAGCATCCCGGAAGTCAAATTTCCTTGCGAATCTGAGCACAACTTTCACTTTCACGCAGCGGACAGTTAACGACGTACCTAAACAGCACCCAAATGTTCTCAACTCCGGCGTATACCCTGATGGGCCACCTGTGCCTGTTCGATCCACAAAGCTGCTAAAGTTTGTTGATACAGCAGAGATAGCAAGAGGACCATACGACACGCCGGGGCACTGGTTGGTAACTGCAGCTAGGCTGACAACTGAAGGCGGTAAAATTGGTTTACTTGTAAAGTTTGCACTATTGGACTTTGCACAGGAACAATAGTTTCATCTTGTATATATGGAGGAGTTGGTAGCCTCTATTTTGTTATCTGTAGGAACTATGGGAATTTTTGTCTATAAGCATAGGAGGGAGGGAGAAAACTTAACTATATTGCTGTACATAAACAATTTGTCAGGGAAGTGCGGCTGGTTTTTCAGAGTTGAGATTAGCTTGCCACTTTTTACAACCGAAATATAAATGGTGGGCTTTAAGTTTAGCTGTGTAATATGTATCTCAATCTATAATGCAATGATTTATTTCATTTGCTTATCTGTTAATTTGCTGGGTACAAAACCATTTTGGTTAGCCGTTATGATGGGGTAGAGTGCTTCTTCTGTCCCATTTACATAATTTGCTTTGAAAATTATATATATTTTCATGGGTTATAAAATGCAAAATATAAAATAAGTAATTTGATATTATATTTTCACTTATATTCTTACCTTTTAAGTAAATGGTAGTTATGGATCACATATTATTATATTAACGAGGATAGGTTAGTGGAACAATTTTATTTATTTATCTATTTTTAAATAGAGTCTTTAAGTGAGACGGAGTAACTATTTTACCATATTTAATAGCACTTTTTGCTATAATTTTGAATGTGAAATGTGCATAAATTTACTGGTTAATTTGAAGTTTCTAGCTTTTATTAAGTTATAGGTAGATATTAAATATCTTACACGTGTTTAAGAAAATGATATATAGTATCCAATAAATAAATTTTGTTCAAACTTTACTAGTTTGAATTTTTAGGTATGAATCGAGTTTAACTTATTTGATTTTAGTGAATTTTATGAGCATTTTCCACCCAACCTAAAGTTTTTAGTAAATGATATTAGAGCATAGTGTTAGTGATTAACTTAGCCAGTTAAGTGTGAATATCTCTGTATTACTCGTAATAAAGTTAGCAATAAGGAATTTCTAAGTGACAATAAGTATGATATTGACCCATTTACCCAATAAATGTTTGAATGCTTTGTGGAAAAATGGTACGAACTAAATGGCAAATGTAGTTCACATTGTCTAAAAATGCATCCACTTTTGTAGTGTAACAACCGAATCAGAATGAAGAAAGTGGAATTTGGCCCTTATTTTGCAAACACTTTCACAAGTGAGCTACAATTTTACCTCGAAACTAATACATATTGTATTCTCTTACTAGTACGGCTTAAGTATGGAACAACTTTTCCATGAAGAAAGAAGTTGTGAAGGGGTCATAAGTGAATGACAAGTATACCAAATAAGTTTTGTGGATATTTTCTCTCGTACCAAAATTACTAAGGGCAAATAACAGAGGCTACCTAACCATTAGCGGAGCCAGAAATTTATTTTAGAATGGCGCATTAATACAAACAAAGTAAAACATATTCAAATAAATATTAAAAAAAAAGAAAGCCCATAAACCACACAACGTTAACGTGTATAATACAAATTCTTAAAATTGTGTTATTGTTAGTTTAAAAATTTATATATGTATAGATATAATACATAAGTACTTAGGGTGGGGTCAGTGGGAGCTCGGCCCCCACCCTAGCTCCGCTAGTGCACCTAACTCTTTGCATAGTCGACTTTTGGTGACTAATATTTTTTTAGTTATTTTAGCCACTAATATTTTTTTAAGTCACTTTGGTCAATGTACTCTAAAAAACGTATCATTCTACTATGCTATTAAATTTAACGATAAACTTTAACAAAAGAGGCATACTAGACGCAGTAACGGTTTTACTAAACGCAGTAACATTTTCCTGTAAAAAGACTAAATTGCCCTTTATGAAAAATTTTTTTTTTCCATTTTTTCACCTATAAGTTAGGGGTGAAGTTCAGAATTTTTCTAAAACGTTCAGAGTTAATTGTTTTCCATTTACATTAAACTGCAGAAACACTTGTTTTCCATTTGATCACTGACACGTTCATTCAAATATGGCCGGTATACCCGAGTACGATCCATATTACACTGTAAGTAACACTGTATTTATTTTTTAAATTTATAGCAGTGTGCGTAATTTATGTATATACCGTTTCACTTTAATTTTCGGAGAAAAAAATCCATTATGGGGGATTTTTTTCCCGGATCTGCGATTATCCGGATGTTTTTTTGCCGGTTCTGAAACATTTCGGACGGGGAGAATGTCCCCCAGTCCGAAATCGCCGGAATACCGCCGGCGGTATTTCCGGCCAAAATAGCGCTGGCGAACGGCGAAATACCGCCTCCGGCCGGCGATATTTTGGCCAGAATTGTCGCCGGCAGGCGGCGATATTTTGGCCGGAAATATCGCCGGTCGGCGGCGATATTTTCGGCCAAAATATCAGCTCCGGCATCCGGCCGTATTTCCGGCGGGCGGGTGAGCGTTTTTTCTGCTATTTTCTCGTGAGAAAATCTCGGGACAGTAGCAATATCCATCCAACCTATGCTAATCATAATTGTGTCAGAACTTTGGATCTGGCCGATAATATAATTGCGCAATGTATTTGCTGAATAGAAATTTTAGTGTTTAAGTATGCTGAACGAGGTTTTTTTATGTTGTTGAAAGGATTTCCGCGTTGAGAGCGATAACATTTATGCTGACCACACCGAAGTATTTCGGACGACCGAAGAGTTCATCAGTAAGGAAGGTATGATTGCATGGGTTAAAGCACGAACAGCTGAAAATAATATGACGACAAAAATTACATCTTCTCCGAAAATGTTGGGGCTGTTCCTCAAAAGAGGGAGAAGCGGTAGAGTTGAGATTGGGTGCGATAGATCAGGAAAAGTTAGGGATAAGGCACCCATACCGGAAGGGAGAAGCAGACGGAGCAATACAAGCAGCAAGAAGACAAACTGTCCATTTCACCTGAAGGAACGAGAAATTGAAGGGGGAAAGTGGAAGTTAGAGGTCAGAAATGGAACGCACAATCATGAATTAGAAGAAGTGAGAAATTGGCATTCAGCGCAGACACGTTTAACAGAAGCGGAGAAGAAGAAGATTGCAGAAATGTCCAGTATTAACATTAGGCTGAAGCATATATTGGCCCAATTGCGCGCAAATGATCCGGAAAATGTCAGCCACATAAGACAAGTTTACAACGAATCAGCAAAAAGTAAAAGGGATGCGAGGGGAGGTATGACTAACATGCAGTATTTCTTCAAACTTCTGCATGATCACGAATACTTCTATGCGTACTCAGGCGATGACGGAAGCAATGCAGTGGGCCACATCTTCTTTGCGCACAAGAAGGCGCGTCGTCTACTTGTTCTGTTTCCGTACGTTTTGTTTATGGATACAACGTATAAGACAAACAGGTATGACATGCCTCTGCTGCAAATTGTAGCTCATGTACCTACAGCTCAGTATGTTCATATCGCGTTCATTTTCCTGAGGGATGAGACTACTCCGAGTTATTACTGGGGATTGGCGCAATTGAGCACTTTATTCGAGGAAAACAGATTCCCCCACGTGGTCATGACTGATCGAGAGACAGCATTACTGAATGCTATGGCACTAGTTTTCCCACATGCTACCCAGTTGCTTTGTAGGAGACACATTGAAATGGATGTCAAGAAACATGTAGTGTCAGGTGGGAACGACAAAACTACGACGGATGTCTTTCTATATCGTTGGGGGCAAGTTGTGAAAGCCCTGACATATGAACAGTTCACGGAAGCTACGGATTATATTGATACTAAAAATGGGAATAAATCCAGATTCAGAAATGTTATTCCTTACTTGAAGAATACATGGTTGGATCCTCACAAGGAGAAGTTTGTGTCTTACTGGACGAAAAGTATAAAGCATTACGGCGGGCACATAATGAACATGTAAGTTATTTATTGAGTTCATTTATGATTCGTACGTTGTATAATTACGCGATGTTTTATATAAGGAAATATGTTCTATGCAGAATGTTAATGTCAATTGTCTTTCAGGGTTGAGAGTGCTCATGCACAGGTGAAGAAGGCTATTGGTACGGATAGAAAGGCGTTCCCAAGTATTTTTCACGACATTCATATTATGATAGGGTTGCACCTCGATGAAAATCGAACTAAAATGGAAGTTTCGCGGAGCAAAACATACCGGAAGAGCGACTACCTACTGTATAGTCGTTTGAATGGTAGAATGTCGTTCGCTGGAATTACAATGGTGGAGGACGAATATACAAAAATAGTTGGCCTTATCGGGGACGACGGTTCGCTTTGTGGTTGCGAACTCCGAACAAGTTGCGGTCTGCCATGTGCATGTGAGATGCAATGGTTGGTGCGCGCGAACTAACCAATTGATCCTATCGACGTTGACGCCTTCTGGAAGACGCTGCACTTGGGAGATACTAATATTCCAGAAATCCAGGAGGAGAGGCAAACTGCTGAAGGGCGACTGCATGAAATGTTTCTGGATGTCATGGCGCGTCCGAGCGCTGAGATATACAGGGTCATGGGTGTTGTGCATTCGATGCTTTATCCTGAAACTGTTGATGCAGCCGAGCCGGTTAGTAGGCCACACAGGGGACGTCCCAGACACAATTCAACCCAACGAGATCTATCAGGGTTCGAGCATGCCGAAAGGAATGCGCTGCAACGAGGTACGAAATAGGTGTATTTACTTTTAATATGTCATTGTTGTGAAATACATATACACATACTGAATTTAATATGCTTTACACTCGCAGCCTGGCGATCCACAAGCGGGCAGAGAAGACGAAGGGTTGTGAGGCCCCACGCTTTTGAGTGGCCTTACGACCTTCCCGTCTTTCTGAAGCAGTTTGTGTTCGAATACATTACCGGGCACGTTAATGTTGTGCCCGATGGACATTGTGGTTTTAGGGTAATTGCCTATTTCGTACACGATGCAGATCAAGAGCAGTGGCACCAAGTGCGTAGAGACCTGCGCCAAGAACTCCGGGATGAAGCTAATTTTTGGCGCTTCGTTCTTGGGGTAGTCGACTACGATTTAGCATGCAGGCTGCTAGATTGGTATGTAGTTCCGGCAGAAGAGGATTTCTGGTTTGATTCTCATCTTATGGGAATACTTGTCGCAACGAAGTACCAGAGGGTGGTTACATTATATGGTCAGCAGAGTAATACTTTCCTTCCTCTCCTGTGGTGGGGGGCCGGCGTCTCCACTGATCCGAGCAGTTTCATCAATATGGGGTTAATAAGACAAAATCATTTCATTGCTTTGTTAACTACAGGGGAGGTATTGCTACCCCCAATCTATCCGACGTGGAGTAGCCGGGCCTCAGAACAAATGCAGCTTTGGAAATCGCATTTGGATGGAAAATTAGGTGCATTCCGGAATAAAGCGACTGCTGAGTGTTAGTATACGATATTTTTTCAATATGTACGGCTTAACTTTAAAAGCAATTTATTTTTTGTACCTTCTTATGCTCGAAACATAAGATCCGCATCTTCAGTATTTTGGTGTAATACATTTTATCATTACAGAAGTTAAATAAAATATCTATACATCATTGCGATTGGCGGTATCTCCCTAGACAGTGCATTTAAAAACACATTAAAAACAAAGATTACAACAGATGGGACTTGGGCTAAATGTACTAAAGTGCCGGCATCAAATCCTCCAAATGACGGGCCACCTCCTCTATAGCACTCTCCCTCACTTCAGTTGGGACGGTATCCCGGTTTCGAGGATGAGCATAATACATTTTACTTGCTATATATTGCAAGCGCTGCGTTTGGAATAAATATCGACTGAATGTTAAAAAGATTGACGCAATTATATACTAAATCAACAGAAAAAAAACATAAATGTGTAGTTCTTACCGCAACCGCAGATAGCTGTTTCGGGTCCATTGGCTCAGCCGCAAGCATGTCGTCGGGACTAACACGAACATGCGTCCGCGGAAGGAAGTACTCAAGGTACTCAGGGCACGTCTGATCGGGCCAATTAGCCCTCCCCATCCCCCTTAACACCTTATTCTTGGGGTACATTTGCGGGATCTTAAGATTCGTATCAAACACGCATGAGTACCTTTTTATTTCAGGGCCTCTGTAACAGCTCTTTGGCTGTAGAACTGGGTGAGGGATCGTCTGAATGAATCCAAATTGCCGCAGGAACCGATCTGGCATGTATGGCTCTGCGACCCCAGGGCAATGAATAAGACCCCTATACAAGGTTATTGCGTGCGCTCCTGCGGGATTCGGCCCAAAAGGAAGCCAATTGACCTAGTGCGTGTGAAACATAGTCAGTGGATAATCGAATAGGTCGAAAATTACAATAATAAAAATACAAAAATTTAAATGACAGGAGAAATATTACCTCTTCGGATTTCATTCCGTCTGGGGCATGTGTGTATTTCAACAGATCCCAGTTAGGCTCCCGCTTCCTTCCGGTTCTGACGTGCCACTTAACCGATGCTGGCCAATCGGCATCCCAGGATCTCTGCTTGGCCGGACTAATCGCGGGAAAGTATTCGTATATCCAGCTCTATTAAAAAAATTGGAAAACAGATTAGTCATTTTGTTCCGCAGGTATAAGGAATGAAATAATTTATAAACGATTCTTACAAACCTGCAATAAAGTCAGACACCCGCCTAACTGGGCACCGTCCGCTCTAGAGGCCTGACCAAGGTTGCGATACAGGCTCGCCAAACATGCTGCCCCCCACGCAAGTCCGCCTAGGCTTTCGACATCTTGGAGGTAAGGCAATAAGTGCCCAAGGACGTGGGTTTTTTTCTTATCCACGAACAGGGTGTTCCCAACTAACCACAGCAAAAAACCTGCGGCAGCATTAGAGGCATCTACCTGTCCACTGAGACATTGCTCGCGGAGGAGGGACATTTTGACAGTGGCAAAATCTCGATCCCCGAGCTGGTATTTATTAATCCCCAACGTCTCTAACAGCAGTACCTTCATCTCTGCCGGCTTGATTTTTCACCCAATTGGCGAACCCCCAATCGGAACACGCAATATGTACGCAACGTCGTGGAGACTGATACTCATATCTCCGAATGGCATGTGGAATGTATTAGTTTCCGGCTGCCATCTCTCAACAAAGGCACTTAGTAGTGCAGAGTTTAGCTCTGAATGTATAGACCAACACAAATGTGCAAACCCGGACTGGTCAACTAGAGTTTTCATTTTCCCTTCGTATAAAGCCCACTTTTGCAGATTGTTATAGCCATTATGGCACAACAATGCACCATGTTCCTATGTAATAGAATGAATAAAATAACACATTTTAAAAGCCAACTTATTAATTATAAATAAAAAATTAATAATAATCATATCAAGAGATATGTAATAAATCGTGAAAATGATACATGTCGATACCATACGTAGTATGCAACATGACCTTTAAAACTCTGTAGCAACTCCGGGTCTGACGGTCCACCTCAATAGGACCATCTAGAGGCCAGTAAGCCTTCCACCCGGCATCCCCTCTGTAGCCAGAATCGGACCCAGCCCCTGACACTGACCTACGCGCGGAGCCTATCACTTCTTTGCCTTTTTCGCTCCTTCGTCGGTTGGAATCATCATCCCCTTCATTTTCATCCCCCAACCGCCCCGAGTTCCCTCCCATGTACCCCTGTGACTGGGACATGTCCATCTCAAATCTTTCCGCATTTTCCCTAGCTTCCTCCTCCTCCTCCGCATTTCCAATGTATGGCGGAGCAAATGGAATTTCGCGGTAATCAACGTTACTTTCCCTCGTCGCGTTTGATAAGCGAGAAGATTCCTGCGCTCTTCCTGCCACTTTCCTCTGCCGCTCGGATACAGTGGGATGTATTCGGCCACCTACTTCCTCAGACGAGGACTGCGTCGCATCAGTACTTCTATAAACCAATAGCATACTGTCATCCTTTTGGCTTTTGCTTTTGCTTTTGGTCAATTTCAATTTCAATTTCTTCAATGCTTCTGCCATCTGCAATCATAAAAACGCACATGTATCAATACGAAATTAATTGCTAACATATAAAGAATCAGAAAACGTTTACAGTTACAGAAATATTAAAGTATCGTCGCAAAATTCGCCCCGTTCGGGCATAAAACATCCGGATATATCCAGCCGCCCTGCGAAATATATTGCCGGCCGACGGACAGTTTCTATTCTCCGGAGAAGATAGCCGCCGGCCGGGTATTTTTTTGGGAAAATACCGCCGGCGGTATTTTTCAGGGAAAATCCGTCCTGAAAAATACCGCCGGCGGTATTTTCCGTGGTGGTATTTTCCCAAAAACATACCGCCGGATTCCGGCGGTATTCCGGCCGGGAAATACCGCTACCGCCGGAATCCGGCGGTATTCCGGCAGAATATCAATGAGGCTCGCAGTAACCGTTTTCATTCCATTCCGTGGACAATCTCACGGATCTACGACGATCCGGGGAAAAAAATATTATTTTCGGGTTCAATACTAACAAATTCGGATATATTATAACCTCTAACAAAACTTCGGTATGCCTCTAACTAAATTAATGACACAAACAAATAATCTCACAAATAAAACAGTACCGAAAGAAATATTAAATTGAGGCACTAACCTTTAATCGATCGTACTCGCAGTAACCGTTTTATCCGATTTAGGTAATTTAGAGTTTTCTTAGCCTAACTTGCATTTCACTTCCTCTGGTTGCGCCTATTTATAGACGCAACCCGGGGCTGCGTTTCCTTTTTTTTTTTTTTTTAATTTTCTTTTTCCCCTGATAAGAGTCAGGGGGTTACTGTTCATGAACAGTACCCCCTGACTTACTTTTCACTGTTCAATCACGCGGGTACTGTTCATAAACAGTACCTGCGTGGTTAAACAATATGCCTTTATTTTTTTTTATTTCAGGGGCATTTTAGTATTTTTACAGAGGAATGTTACTGCGTTTAGTAAAATCGTTACTGCGTATAACAATTTCGTAACAAAAATAGATGTATTATTGTCATTTTGACAACTTAACTCTCAATAAGCATTTTACCAATTTTGTTAAAATTTGAAGGTTAATTTTAACGAGAGAAGATGCATTTCCGCATCACTATGACTTTTGCAAAAGGGCAAAGACGGCAGATCGAGTAAGCCAATTTGCACTCAGTGAAAAGCACATGTTGATGGACCTTAAAGAATTAACCAATTTGCAGTGGTGATGTTTCCGACTGTTCCAACTTGTAAAATTGATGACTTCCATCTTCTACCCTTCGTCCACCAACTAAACCAAATTTCTAAGCTACAACCTTAAATTCTGCTTCTTCCTCATAGAAATTCGGTTAAACAAATATTAACCAATAAATCAATAAATCTGAACTAAGAAAATCTTCGTCTTTTACCCTTGAAAAGAATTAGTTATGATGCACATACTTAACACTCAAATTTAATTGAATAGGTGAAGTGTTACGTTTTTGAGAGTTTAGCGGCCAAAGTAAAAAAAAAAACACATATATTTTCATTAAAGTCAACCCTTAAATTCAACATAATTGTAAAATGACACGTTTCTAAGACTCTGTTCTCTTTCATTCTTTTTCTAGGAAACTCACCATTTTTTCTTTAAAAAATTTACATAAAGAAACATACTCATTTTCTACAAAATTCAAAACTTAAAATTTAAAATTTTCCCTAAATCTTTACTCACAGTTTTTCAAAAAATAACATAATAATTATATTTTTTTTTCCTCTCTCTTACACAATTTTCAGAAAAGAATTCACTCCAAAAAGTTCTTTCCCAAACTTGGGACTCAACTTGGGAATTTTTGGTTTTAGGGTAGGAAATTTTTTTGGAGAGAATTTTCTTTTGAGAAATTGTAGGAGAGAGATGAAAAGTGTAATGATTGTGACATTTTTTAAATTTATGTGAATGAAGATTTAAAAAAAAATTTAAAATTTGAATTTTAAATTTAACATTGAGTAGAAATTGAACTTGTTTTTTTAGGTTAGATTTTAGTTGAAAAAGTGATGCTTTTTTTGAAATGGGAATAGAAAAGAACAGAGAGTTCAGTGGGCAAAGTGATACTCCCTCCATTCCATTAGAAGAGTCTAATTTGACTAATGTACAACTTATTATAGATATTAAGTTACAACACATGAAATAACTAATTTGACCATGTTTGTTCCATTCATATCCTTACTTTTTATATGTGGGTTAATTGTGCACCAAACATAATTAAATTAGTAAGGGTATGAGGAGTAAAAAAAATTGAAAGTAAACTCTTCTAATGGAATAAAAAATATTTATCAAACTAGACCCTTCTAATGGAACGGAGGGAGTACAAAAAATGCCAGTGGCCAAAAGTCAACCATTCAAATAGTTGAGTGGCCTATGATGCCATTTTCCCAATTACTTACAACTTCATTGTTTATATTTTAGAATGTGGTTCAAATTTGTCTTATGATAAATTATTAGAGCTTTCATAACTTACTCTCCACCTTTGTCCTAGTATTACAGCTATAGAACCCTTTCAAGTAAACAAGGTTATCAAAGATGAACAATAACAGAAGAAAATTCGTGGGGAATTCTGTAATCCTCCAAACACAATTCATTTTCTAGGGCAAACTAGGACAATTGTACTGTACAGTTTTTTGTTTTTGTTTCTCCCTCCTTCCATCAGCTACTATGGTTGAGCAATTAAGAGAACTAAAAGAGTGCTGATGCCTTTTTGAGTTTCTAAAGGTTATGATCTTGGATTTCCATAACCCTGCATTCAATTCATCCTACAACACCAATTCATGGACTGATGGCTGCATACAGTTCTTGAGCAGATCGAATATAGTATTTTATAGTATTTTGTCGAAAAGTAAGGAGGGGGGATTAAAGCAACCTTAAGCACCAACAATGAGAAATCATGAGGAAGCCTTCACAGGGAGAGTAGTTGTGGAATGACGAGCGACAAATGCTTCAATGAGTGGGTTCACAAGATGAGGAGCCTCATCCTGAGGACAGTGGCCAACATTGGGAAGTACAACAAAGTCCTCTACAGAATCATAATCGCCATAGGCTCGGCCAAGCTCAAGAGGTTCCCATGGATCCTTGTCTCCCCATCCCACTAATACAGGACACTGAAAGAAAGAAAACATTGTAGAAATTATGTCAGAACACAAAAGCAACACATGAACACTACAATGTGAGCTGCAAATCAGTTTTCTCACCTTCACAAGGGGAAGTAGTTCTTCTGGAAGAGGCCCTCCTGAATAACAAATGAACTCAAGAAACACATCTACGGCACCAGGCTCAAGCCCTGGAAGTAGGATGATTTCTACTAATTCATCTGTAACCTGCGATGAGTCATGATAACACTGCAAGCAATGCAGAATGTCAGTTGCTAAGCGTGTTTCTAATCTCAACTAATTTATCATCCAAGTTTTATAGACAGAAATCATTCAATCCATTCTTCCTTCCATATTATATATTGAAACGAATTATACTTTCAAGATTTGCAATGAATGAACAAAGATGTTAGCATATCTTCACGGGTTCTTCTGATGTTACGCAACAAGAAAACTCTTGATGGAACTCATTTCTCCATCTCGATTTAGATCTTCTGCACTAATTCTGCGCTAATAGAAAACTATACAATACTAGATTCTGAATTAATTATGAGACAAAAGCAAAACTGGTGATGCGTATGAGTAAGAACTACTGAGCGAGCACATTTTGTTAGTTCAGTTAAAGCAAACGAAATGCCTTTCAAAAGATCTTGTTCACAAACCCTTTGCAACTTTTGTTTGAAGATTACCTGGCAAAGAATATTCTTCACTGACTCCCGTGTGGCAACAGTTTTGAAAAATATTCTTCCAAGAGGGGTGTTTCTGAATAAAATTAAGCATGGTTTAGCAGTTAAGTGACAAAAATGAAATCAAATTTGTAAGAATAAAAGTTCACAATGAGCAAGTTTATTCATAAGTTACCTCAGCATATTCTGAAATGATCTGATTAGAGGCCTTCCATACCAAGGTTGTTTCTTTATGTGAAGCATTCTAAGAGATATATTCAAAAGCAGAAGTCCCTTACAGATTTGAGGTTGGCTGACAGCAGCCTGAAGGCCGACAAGTCCTATACAGAAAAATGTTTAAGACTATCTCCGTTCTTTTTGTGACCGGATTGGGGAAATTTTAGTTTTAGGGAATCAATATTCTTTGGAGGAAATTTCTTTTGGGAATTTGTGTAGGAAAGAGAAGAAAAAGTGTAATGATTATGTTATTTTTTGATTTTATGTGAGTTAAGATTTAGAGAGAATTTTAAATTTTGAATTTAAAATTGAGTAGAAAATGAAGTTGTTTCTTTAGGTAAAATTTTGAATGAAAAAAGTGATGATTTTTCTGGAATGAGATGGAAAAGAACAGAGCCAAATTACTGAAATCCAAAGTAAATCAAGAGCTCCAATCTTTAAGTAAGAGTTCTTTTTCAGAACTTTTTATTTTCAATTTCCTAGTAATTAAACAAGTGAACATTTGAAACTGACAAATATTTTCGGAACTTCTTATTTTCAATGTGACATAGCATCACACAAGTGAGCATTTGAAAATAAGAAATAACTTCGCCTTCCGTTCACCGTTTTGTTCATTTTACCGACATGCAAGTAAGGAACAGCAGAAACATGGGTCTGAAGTTCTCAGAGCATCATGGATTGAAACAGATATAATAACTAGACTGTTTTCATGTTTAGACTCTTGTGATGTTTCATAGTGATGGAAACACATTATACTGAATCTGCTTCTCTTGGAACAAATAAATAATTTGTTAAGTATGACATAACATCAAAACACTTCACCGCAAACTACAATTATATCCACTGCAGGTGTTTAATTATAAAAAAAGGTTCATTTCAGTAATAGGAACAAGCAACTTTTAAATCTAGAAGGCAGAAGAATCACCTCCTATAGAATTGCTAATGAAGAAGGCTTCATCCTTGACAACATCAATACAGAAGTCGTTTAGCTGGCTTCCCCATGTCTCAAATGTATAAAAATTATCCTCCTGAAGGTCACGAGGATCTGGTTTGTCCGAATAGCCATAACCAATAAGATCAATTGCGAATACCCGGTGTGCCTTTGCAAGAACTGGCAAATTTTTCCTCCAATGATCACTGACAATAGGAGAAAGAGGATAAAGTTGACTATCCAGAACTAGAAGCAAAGTTATCAAACAGACATACCCGCAATGAAGTCAGCAAACAAGTTACAGAAGTTTGGCAACCAAAGTTACTGATCAAGAAAGATCCCATTTCATTAAATTTCAGAACTTCAAAGGAGTGACAACTCTGTTATAAGTATTTTCCACTACCATGAACTTCAAAATTCTCTCATTTCCACTATCTTTATGAAACAAAAGGGCAACATGGATTAAATCCATCCTCTCAGAGTCAGAAATGAATCATTCCTAGAGCTCAAATACATCAGACAACATTCCATAATTAAAGCTCATGATACAGGGAAACAGGACAAATATAGTCATCATTTGTAATTAATACCTATATCAAAAAGTTGTTGAGAAGCAAAATGTGATCAATGTAGACCTGTTTGCTCCAAAACCATGAATTAAAACAAGTGCAGGTCCATTGCTTCCAGCGCACTGATACCTAATAGAATAACCCCTCCAGTTCCATGTACTGCAGGCAAAGAGAAAAAGCATGAAATTCTACACCACAAAATGAAACTTCATACATAATTATAGTCCTCTATGAATGAAGATGCTTGACAAAACTCTTTCTTTCAGTTTGAGAGTCCAATTGATCAATCAAAACATGTCCCTTCTCCTCACAGACAACCCTATTTGAATTATAAACAACAAAGAAAGTTCCCTTCCAATCAAGTTGTCTAGTGTTTCGTTTTGTACAATCACATTCAATATCAAGTTAGATCCACATTATATCTCTAAATTTTCACTCTTTTCAGAACCTGATACATACTCCTAAACTCTCCGACCCACCCCCAAAACACCCCACCCTCCTTTTCATGCAAAAATCCTCTCTTTTTTGCAAGACACAATATACTTTCTCCTAAATCACAACCAATATCCACATTCCATAACTTCATCCTCAAGATTGAAACATATGTTCCTTACCCAACTAAGCGCTTCAGATTAAACACACATGAAAATTCATAAGATTACCTGGTTTTAAGTTCAAAATAAGCCAAAAAAAATTAGACAAAGAAGTAGAAGAGCAGAACCCACAAATGAGAATGATAAGAGTACCTAGTTTTAACTTCAACAGAAGATTCAACATCCATTAGGGCACACAATGAAGGTTTTCCACGAGGTTTTGAAAGTCCGAGTCTTGAATTCCCATGAGAAATCAAGAACTTATCACAGGAGTAATCTTGGGTTCTGCAGTTAAACGGGATTGATGATCGTAAGCTGCTAGTCATCCTATGACAAAATGGAGGGAATTCCAGGTTGGACATGACCAACGATGAAGAGCTTGTGCTTGCCAATGTTGCCATTCTGCTTCTGTGAGTGATTGTGTGTGGAAGAGTTTCTGAGACCACGGGCAGATATAAATATGGTCGTCCAAAAGTTACTAATTTTTGAGGTAGAAAAAGGGACACACCGCCACACTTGTATAGCAATCTGCATCAGAATGTTACTGGTACTAATTTAATATCACTCTTTTTTTTTATAATTTTTTTTTATTTGGTCGTCATTCCTTTTTGAAATGGGATTATTTTATAACTAAAATATGAGGATCATTTTGTTATACCCAAACATCGGGGAGGAAAATATAATATGCCTACGGGTGTGGGGAATTTTTGTTATTTGACCAAAATAAAAGGGTAATTTTGTAATTTATCCCAAGCTCAAGGGAAAATTGTAATTTACCTACCGGTCAACATAAAATTTTGTTATTTAACCAAACTAAATTGATGATTTATTATTTACTCAAACCTCAAAGGGATTGTAATTTGCCCTTAATTGAAAAAAGATGGAGGAGAGGTTTAGAGGGGGTCAGAGCCCATTAGAAGGATGAAACGTCTCTTTAATTATATGACTTAGATGTATGGTATTTCTTGAAAAAGTGATTCGATTGATAGGATTTGGTATGAAATTGACGATATCGATGAGTTTAATATTCAAATATTTCTTCTTAAAATGTATTGATATGACACAATAAGTGGGACCAGGCAAGTTGCCGCCAATTACGACGTCGACAGTTATGATTTGAGCTAATCACTAAGAGTTGTTAGAGTTGTTTTGTTGGACAACCTTAAAAGTAACAATGGCTCGAATTGGCAGGAGTACTGATAGACATCTCAAATATTCATCATAATATTTGTAGAGCAACTCATGTGTCATTCATTATTGGCTACATTTTTATGAAATAATTATTAATATCATATAATCGACCAATATGAATGCATGCACATGAGTTGCTATGCAAAAATTGTCACGAATTAGTTGAGATTTCTATCATTACTCAATTGACAGATAACAATGCTAAATTGAGGTAGCATCAAAGTCTTGCATTTACTTCCAAAAGATAGATTTGAGCTCACATTTGGAAAACAAGACGTTAGAGTCCGTTTTATGTCACTTAACTATTACCTCACTATTTGAACAAATAAATTTTAGGGCAAATGACAGCAACCCCTTTATGGTTTAACCTATGAGACAGTTACCCCATTATGATTTGATAATACGACGTTACCTCCTATGTTTTTGGATCAACATGTCAGGCTAAAAGAAAAAATCTCTACTTAACGGTGTTAGAATAAAATTCCTAAAATATCTTCCTACCTAAACATAGTCGAACAAAAAGATTTCACATCTTCCCAAATTCTTCCATCGTTAGCATGCCGATGAAAGCTTTCCGACTGAAAACCTCTTCCTCTGAGACGCAAAGCAACACATCCCGCGACCACCATGAAAAATAAAAAGACAAAATAGTTAATGTTCATATCCGAAGCTATCTTAATAGAATCCCTGTCCATACTCCCTCTTCAGGTGGCAATGAATCACTGATCTAAAACCTTTCATAGTTGATTATGATTATTGATGTCGGAATCTATACCCGCTACAATCTCCTTCATAGTTGGAGGATTTTAATGTACTACCAGGGCTTAATTTATTGGAAAGTATAGTTAGCGATGACAGAAGAAGAGACGGGCGCCAGAGATGATAATTAGACGTAAGTGGGGAGATGCAGAGGGTGGAGGAGATGAAGATGAAGGGGAAAAGAAAAGGTGAGGATGAGGATGGATATGAAGGAAGTCGAGTACACAGGCAAAATTATCACTTCAATCTGCCAAAAAGTTGTCTATGTTTTACCCTGTGTGAATGAAATTGCTGCGCTAGCTTCTTCTCCACTTCATACGTTTGGTGTTGTAATTATTTATGTCATTTCTTATGGGTCTTATGCTCTTGTAATTTTTTCTGTTCTAGAAAAATTTCTAAAATATTTAGGTTTTGAAGAGAAAGGAAAAAAGATTGTCACTGGATTTTTTCTTTCGGGTTTTAGCAATGCTGAATTTTTTTTATCAGCGAGATTTCTTTTGTTGTTTTTTGACGATGTATTGGTTGGACATTATGGAGTTGCTGCATCTTTTCCTAATGCTCTGTTTTGAATTTGAGATTGACTTGAAACTAATGCTGAAATGAAATTTCAGGTGATTCTTTTATGCTGGAATTTCCGAATGATGTAGCTAGGAATTTTTAATTTTCTTGAATGTTGTGTGGGATTCTTGCTTACCATTGTTTCTTGCCATCATGTTTACGTTTTCGTTTTGGGGACATTCAGGTATGGAAGGGAAAAGGATAGTTTTGGTAACCAAAAAATTTGGCTGAACTTTTCTTGACTCTCACTTGCGATTTAGCACTACCACAGAACTGCTCAAAGGAGCCGCCCTTATGGAGGCGGGTTTACAAATACCCGCCTCCAAAGGTGCATTGAAAAAGGCGGGGTGGTATTTGGAGGCGGGTGCAGCCTACACCCGCCTCCAATTAAAACACTAATGGAGGCGGGTGAAGCTAACACCCGCCTCCTATAAGCTGTTAGCTTATGGGAGGCGGGTGAAGCAGCTTATGGGAGGCGGGTGTTAGCTTCACCCGCCTCCATATAATAGAGCTATATGGAGGCGGGTTAAGCTACAACCCGTCTCCAATAAGCTGTTAGCTTATTGGAGACGGGTTGTAGCTTAACCCGCCTCCATATAGTAGAGCTATATGGAGGCGGGTGAAGCTACAACCCGCCTCCAATAAGCTGTTAGCTTATAGGAGGCGGGTTTTAGCTTCACCCGCCTCCATTAGTGTTTTCATTGGAGGCGGGGTTTGCCAAGGTTCCAGACGTGGATTTCCTTCCCTCCCACCTCCAAATAGGGTGTTCCTTCTCCTATTACACATTGGATTAGCCCTTTTCGCCGTTCTAGCAATCACTCAAAAAATTGCAGAAAATCATGGGAAGAAGACGAAGAAGAAGAGGTACCATCCAATTGGGGGAACTGTTCTGAATCAACTGGCGAATCTCAGTAGGTTGCATCACTACATGACTGATCTTGCTTGGAAATACAAGACTTACAGATTGCTCAGCCCTTTTCGTATGGAAGTTTATACTTCCGATCCGGCTAACGTTGAGTACATCCTCAAGACGAACTTCGAAAACTACGGCAAGGTATGAATGTAATGATTGAAATCGTTTGGCCCTTGTAGGTTGTCTTTTGGTTCTGATTTGCACTCTAATGAAACAGTATTGTTAATTTCTTTCAGTTGCCGGAAAATGGTGGATGAAATATGCAACTAGGATTTTTAAGCCGGTGATTACAATTAAGTTTTTTCTGGGGGGTTTTTAATGATTTTCTTTGTAATCTTGTATAGGGAACGCACAACTACACAATATTGAAGGACCTCTTAGGGGATGGCATCTTTACTGTTGATGGAGAGAAATGGTGGGAGCAGAGGAAGATATCAAGTTTTGAGTTCTCCACAAGGGTTCTAAGGGATTTCAGCAGTGTTATTTTCAGAAGAAAAGTGGCAAAATTTGCCAGTATAATCTCTGAAGCTGCAGATTCCAAACAAACCTTTGACATTCAAGTGAGTGCAAACACTTTAGGCCCTGTTCGTTTCCATTGGTTTTGTTTGTGTTTTGAGTTTGTTTGTTTTTACAGTTCTATGGATTCGTGTTATATTATAGGTGAGAACTAGTGTTGATGTGTGCAGGATCTCTTCATGAAGGCGACATTGGATTCGATTTTCAGAGTTGCCTTTGGGGTTGAACTGGATAGCATGTGCGGTTCAAGTGAAGAAGGCAGAAAGTTTAGCTATGCATTTGATGAGGCAAGTGCAATGAGTCTTAGACGGTATGTTGATATCTCTTGGAAGGTCAAGAAAGCTCTTAATATAGGATCTGAAGCTAAGTTAAAGGAGAACATCAAAGTGATCGATAACTTCGTATATAAGTTAATCCGAAACAAGACTGAACAAATGCAGAAATCAACAGATGATGATGATTCTTCAGTAAGCCAACCATTTTGAAGCTTATAGTGTTGTTTTACATGAGTTTCTTCACTGATGCTACTCTGTTGCCTCCTGCAGTTAATGGAGAGATATCTTGTTGGAGGCGGGTGAGAGCTGCACCCGCCTCCAATGAGGTGTAACTGGAGGCGGGTGCAAAGTTGCACACGCCTCCAATAATACCTCATTGGAGGCGGGTTCAGTCCTCACCCGCCTCCAATAGAGGAGCACTGGAGGCGGGTGCACTCTGCACCCGCCTCCAATGCTCCTCTATTGGAGGCGGGTGCAGAGTGCACCTGCCTCCAGTGCTCAATAAACTGGAGGCGGGTGCGGGCACCTCCAAATGGAGGCGCCCGCAGCCGAGGCGGGTGCTGCACTCCAATCCCCCTTAGGACCCGCCTCCTAAGGGGGATTTTGTAGTAGTGTAGGCGTTTGAACTTCACACTCCTTTAATGAGAAGGTTTTCTGTTAGTGTGACACTTTAGTCCCAAAATATAAGAAGGTAACATGACATTATAAAACCATAAAGGGTAAACTGTCACAAGAGGTAAAGCATAGAGGGGAATTTGTCATTTGCTCTAAATTTTACTCATTGCATTGTGTTGAGTTAGGTAAGGTGTAAGTGAGAGTGGTTGTGAAATCTCAGGCTCCGTTATTTTTGTGACCGAATTGAGAATTTTTGTTTTAGGGAAATAATATTTTTTTGGATAGAATTTCTTTGGGGATCTTTTTTTTTAAATTTTAAATTTTAAATCAAACATGACAATAGATTCATTGATATTCGAATGCCAACAATGGGCAAATTACTCAAATTCTTCCAACTACCATTTCATTGAAATAAGCAAAACTACTATATGTAGCAATACTAAGTTCAACTACCAATACTACTACTGAACAGAAACTGAGCCAACTACCATTTGATTGAAATAGGCAAAACTACTACCATTTGATTGAAATACACAAAACTACTAGGCAGCAATACTAAGTTCAACTACCAATATTATATCAACAATATCAACAAAGGGACACCAAAAGAATTCAAGTACCAATATTATATCAACAATATCAATAAAGGGACACCAAAAGAAACTCCAAAAGCAACACCAAAAGCATTAAAATACTGAACCAGAAGCGATTCTAAACCACCAGAGACAGATCCATCCTCCTGAGCTAACTAAACTGAACCACCAGAGACAGCCATTTTCCTGAGTTGAACCACCAGAGACAAAACCATCCTCATGAACTGAATCACCAGAGATCCCTGACTTCCCTCAGCCACAACAACCACCCCCTGAGTTCCCTCGTCAGCAACACAAACCTCAGACGCACAAATGCATCGACGCATAAGCATAATGTCCTGAGCGTCGCTGTCGATGAGGACGTTGTCTACGTTGTCACCGATGGGGTCGCCCAGAAACGGATCTCCTCCGGTGCCCAGAAACGAATATCCCCCTCCAGCTCCCAGAAACGGATATCCTTCTTCGGCTCCCAGCAGCGGATCTCCTCCTCCGGGCTCCGCCTCCGCCACTGGTCAGCACTTGTTCCAACTATTGCCTGAGATCGTTGGGAATCTTCAAGGTATCACAGAGATTAAGCACATGTGACTCCAAGATCTTCAGGGAATGATTTCGGGCCCAGTGGCAATCCCATCCTCAGAAAATACCACAAATCCGGCCTCTGCAATGGCATTTGCAAAAGCTTTAGTACACTGGCCTGTAAAATCAACTCTATCTAGGAAGAAGAAGAAAAAATGTGATGCTTACGTTATTTTTTGAATTTATGTGAGTGAAAATTTAGAGGGAATTTTAAAATTTGCATTTGGAATTGAGTAGAAAATGAGGTTGTTTCATTATGTAAAATTTTGAAGGAAAAAAGTGATGATTTTACTAGAATGGAAAATAACAGAGCTTTAACTTTAGAATTAAATTAGGCAGTTGTAAAAAAATCTTAAGTTCAACAGGTTTAATTTGAGCAAGTGTGAAGGAGTTTAATGAGTTGCACCGTTAATCAATGGAGTCCTATTAGACGGCCTGGCATACTGTCAGACGCGCGATACATCAGAGGTCATATGCATACCCAATACATCAAAGGCTATATTTGATATGCGATACACCAACTCATCATGTTAATTAACAGATACAAATAAATGCCAGGCATTGGATGTCAGCTTCGGAGGAAACAGTTATTTGTGTACGTTCTGGTGTGCTTCCGTTTGTGTCGGGGATAGGATTCCATCGATCTGTGAAGCTCCTAGGATAGCTATAGAGATTGATTATGATTTGGTTTTTGTTCTAATACTGAAAGAGTGAGTGTGCCTAATATGTTTTGCGCAACTCATGGATTGTCCGATATATTAATGACATGTCAGGAGGTACAAGGTGATAGAATTGGTAAGAATTTGCTTGTTCATAATCATCCAGCGTTGTTTCCATGGTTTGTGATTTTGACTACTGTGCCTACTATGTATGTGAAAGTAAAACAGATGTTTGTACCTTTCTTCTGTCCAATTCGAAATGTGCTATTTCTGTTTTATTTTTTTGTACTAGAAATATGATCTTTTTAATGGAAGGGAAGAAGTAGCATCTTCAATTGAACACATGTAGTTAGGAGTTTGGCCTCTGGCATAATTGGGAGGGCGAATGATTAATACTGTATTAGGGGTTTGTAGCCATGGAAAAGAAAAACCTTCATCCATTGTGGTGGATGACTTGAATCGTATACATTTTGCATTCTTCGCCACAAAACATTCTGATTTCCATTGTGATGGGAAATTTAAAATTTAAGTACTTTTAACTTGACAAGTGCTAAACATTAGGCATTTAATCTTCTTCCTAGGGGTGTAAATGAGCCGAGCTATTCGTGAGCCGCTCGTAAGCAGCTCAGTCAAAATCAACCTTGAGTTCAATTATTACTGGCTTGAGGGCTCGTTGAGCCAATCTAGCCAAGCAATATATATAATTTTATAATATTTTAAAATAATTTTTAACTTTTTTTAGCATAAATTAACAAATTAATTCAAGCTGGAGTTCGAGCGAACTTGAGCTCGAAGTTAAGTTCAAGCTCTAAAGCTTGCTCTATTCCGAGCTCGAGCTCAGGCCTATTATAATTTGACGACCTGAGCTCGAGCCCAAATATTTAGTGATAAGGTCATCGTCAGCTTCCTTAAACCAAAGGAGGGGCCCAAGCAATAGGAACCTACATTTTGCAGAGCACCTATTTGAAGGGCAAGTTCAGTCGTGATCACCGAACTTAAGGATGAAGGTGATCGAACGCAGAGCCCAAGTCAACAGCAAAATGTCTCTTAAAGTCTGTGGAATTTAAGGGATTTACGATGTCACAAATTCATGCTCCATCATCGCTTGGGCCAACCCACTCAACACCTATGCTTCATAAATTGGCCCAACTCAAATCGCAAGCAAGCTGTGACAATCAGCCCGCTATCGTAGGCCCATATCGCAGCCCGCCCAAAGATTCACGGATCCAACAGCATTGGCCACCTGCGATTATCGCAGGTCTATTGATTGGTTTTCTGTTACTTTTTCCTTTTCCATTTCTAATTTATCTTTAAATCAAGTTCCAAAACTATTACAACTTGACTTAAATTAGTAGTTTTCTATTTTGTTTATAGTTCTTGTTCCTTTTACAACTTGAATTTGGATTTTCTTCAAGATATCAAATTCAAGCATTCCTCTTTATTTGTTAGGTGCTTTTCGGGTAACTATATAGTGTTACAACCGAAATTCACTTACCCGCACTTCTACAAAAAGGGGATTCAATGGCGGTTTTTTTGCCCTTTCTATGGCGGTTTTTTGGCTATTTGAACCGCCATCTATCTGGCAGCTGTAGAAAGTTCGCGAACTTTCTA
The DNA here is from genome assembly GCA_016801395.1 of Leptodermis oblonga. Lineage (NCBI taxonomy): Eukaryota > Viridiplantae > Streptophyta > Magnoliopsida > Gentianales > Rubiaceae > Leptodermis > Leptodermis oblonga. Next base: position 26,374,240 of record CM028754.1, read on the forward strand.
TGGCGGTAGAAAAGGGGATTCAATGGCCCATTTTTTGCCCTTTCTATGGCAGTTTTTTAGCTATTTGAACCGTCATCTATCTGGCAGCCATAGAAAGTTCGCGAAATTTTTATGGCGGTAGAAAAGGGGATTCAATGGCGGTTTTTTTGCCCTTCCTATGACGATTTTTTGGCTATTTGAACCGCCATCTATCTGGCAGCCGTAGAAAGTTCGTGAACTTTCTATGGCGGTAGAAAACCGCTATAGAAAGTACATGGACTTTCTACGGCGGTTATGAGTTTTCTCTTTACCCGCCATAGAAAAGTAAAACTTTTATTAAAAAAAATGCACTTTCTATGGCGGTTTTCTCTTTAACCGCCATAGAAAAGTAAAATTTTTATTAAAAAAAAAATATATTTAATGTTTTTAAGGCGGCCCTTATTTAAAAGGGCTTAAAAAATCAATTTTAAAAATTAAAAATTTCTTATCAAATTTACACTAACCTGCATTCAAAATATACTACTTGCAGTTATTGCACTCCAACACAGAAAATATATAAATGTGAAATTTACACTGTACATAAAAAGCAAGAAATGGAGCATAAGAATAAATAATTGATACAAATAAAACAAAAAGATCCTTAACAAAACAACAGTAGCAATACCAACATCTAACTATAGAAGAGCTGTAATGCAACAGATCACCATAAAACATAAGTTTCCCCTTACTGATTTTCACAGATTTATGAAAAAGCATAGCTGGGAGATTTATTGGCATGGAATTGTATCCCTTCTCAACAATGAAGTACCACCTCTCATGATCTTCTCCGTCGTGAATCCATCGTCAAAAATTCTTGACACACTAAAAATGGCACTAAGCTTCACATAAACCTGTCAAGTAAAGAGTTTTAGGTGCAATAGATAGTTTATGCAGATATAAGGTTCTAAATCGCTGATATCATCCAAAAATGCAAGCTTTCAAGTGAGGGCTGAGGCAGATGACATGCTTTTACAATGTTGATTACTCAACAAAGGTATCTTGCCACTCACTATCATATAAAACTTGCATTTGCAATTGCAAGCTAATCATCATCCAAATACCCAAAAATTCATTATTATTCTCGTAGACAAAGGCATCGAATTCCATCTTCATTAAAATTTGTAATACACCAAGTATTAAAAGTAAACGATAAATATCACTAAACTTAATTTGTATACAGAGCTCCCATTGTAAAAGACTTACTAGCAGCCAACCACTTGTTACGGTATTTACCGCAGTAAGTATATTACTACTGGCCTTGAACTAGTTACAGGCATTAATGATTTTAACCAAGTTTAATGGTTTTTGTTAATTCTTGTTTAGATTAGATTGGTCCAGAATCCAGTGGCATCAATTCCTTCTTTGTAGTCTTGCTGTTAACGTGAGGCAGTATAAAAGAACACCTCTAGTCCTATTCTTTTTACAATTAAAGCAATACAAACTCATTTCTCCTATCTGTTCCTTCTAAAATCCTCCTAACACCACCTCACAACCAACCCAAAACTATCATAAAATTAAACAGATCAAAGAAAAGTTTACAAAGACTTATAGAAAGGGAAACTATGTTGTGTCTAAGAAACTTTTCTTGCTTTTAAACCTCGAGGGCCTCACAAATGATTCTTAATTAATAGACAAAAAGAAAAGAGAAGCAACAAGTCCTACAGTAACAAACAATCGAATTCAACAAATTTCAGCACCCATATGTGCAATATGATTATGTTTTACCCCTTTTGTCAGCAGCCCCTGAGTGTTTATTACTCTCAAAACTATTAATACTAGAAAGCTATAAATGTGAATTTACTAATGTCTTGCTTAACTCTATTGTGTAAGACTATTCCAAATTCAACAAATTTTCAGAAAATGAGAGTGCTTCCTTGTGTGCATGGAGAAGTTAAACACAACCGAATTCAAATAAATTTCTAGTAGGGCACTACTACAAAAATGACTTTTAATGGCGGTTTTTTAGGGCTTTTAACGGCGGTTTTTGGCATTTTTGAACCGCCATCTATCCGGCAGCAGTAGAAAGTTTACGGACTTTCTACGGCGGTTGTGAACCGCCATAGAAAGTTCGGACTTTCTACTGCGGTTTTGAAAAAAACCGCCGTAGAAAGTCCGAACTTTCTATGGCGGTTCGCTTAGGAACCGCCATAGAAAGTTGGCTTTCTACGGCGGTTTTGAAGATAACCGCCGTAGAAAGTACCAAATTTGTAAAAAAAAAAAAATTTAATATTTCATTTTTTTCTCTACATTCAAAAAATATATATAAAAAACAGCAGGAATAGCCTTAGAAAGGTTTTGATATATATATATATATATATATCAACTTTATTCAAAATATATATATCAAAAACTTCCATGCTAATAAACCGAACAACCACCAAACTTCACAAAATTTTTCCGTGCATCCATCAAATTCTAATTAATTTAATCATTAACAGTAACAACAATACAATAATCACCGATAGAACACTAATCAAACCCGAATTTAATCATTCATCATCTCACCAAACCCGAATTTAACACTAATAATAAACCTAGGTCAATCACAATAATCAAGTAACAATAAAATTTGTAAAGCTTAAATAAAGTTGAAACTATTCTATATTACCTTTTTTATGACTTGAAGCCTGTACAAGAACCGATTGTGGTGAAATTATGATGGGGGATTAACTCCAAGTGGTGGGTGATGGCCGATTAAGAAACCATATCCGGAGTTGGGTGCAGCGGATCTTGTTATCAACGCTACCGGAAGAACGACTTCGGGGGAAGACAAGAGAAAAAACCAACGGAAAGAGGATGGGCGTCGGCAACGAGAGAATGCTTCGGTTTGCTGGAGATGGAAACAGGGGGAAGCTGCGGCCAGTTGGAGATGGAAACAAAGGCAAACCCTTAAAATTCAAACAAAATCAAGTTTCTATGGCGGTTTTAACAGAAGTAACTTTCTATGGCGGTTGTAATTAAAACCGCCATAGAAAGTTACTTTCTATAGCGGTTTCAATTACAACAGCCGTAGAAAGTCCATTTCTACGGCAGTTTTAATAAATCCGCCATAGAAAGCCCGTAATTGTGAATTCCCGCCCGTTCCTCTATTCCTATTAATTTCTAGTTTTTCTATTTTTGTAAATTAACCCCCAAATTTTTTTAAATTTAATAATAAATATGTATTTTACTATTTATCAATTTTTATAGAAAAATTTATCATATTTATTAATTATATGGCGATTAGAAATACAACTATCTAGAAAGGGACTTTCTACGGCGGTTAGAAATAAAACCGCCGTAGAAAGTCCCTTTCTACGGCGGTTTTATATAGAACCGCCGTAGAAAGTCCGTACTTTCTTTTTAATAGCGGTTTTGGTCTTTCCGCCGTTAAAGCACCGCCGTAGAAAGTCCATTTCTACGGCGGTTTTAATAAATCCGCCATAGAAAGCCCGTAATTGTGAATTCCCGCCCGTTCCTCTATTCCTATTAATTTCTAGTTTTTCTATTTTTGTAAATTAACCCCCAAATTTTTTTAAATTTACTAATAAATATGTATTTTACTATTTATCAATTTTTATAGAAAAATTCATCATATTTATTAATTATATGGCGATTAGAAATACAACCGTCTAGAAAGGGACTTTCTACGGCGGTTAGAAATAAAACCGCCGTAGAAAGTCCCCTTTTTACGGCGGTTTTCAAAACCGCCGTAGAAAGTTCCCTTTTTACGGCGATTTTAGAAAACCGCCGTAAATTTTAGAAAACCGCCGTAAAAAGGTGACTTTCTACGGTGGTTATCAAAAACCGCCGTTTTATATAGAACCGCCGTAGAAAGTCCGTACTTTCTTTTTAATAGCGGTTTTGGTCTTTCCGCCGTTAAAGCACCGCCGTAGAAAGTCCATTTTGTAGTAGTGGGGGGTGTACTTTTCAACCATAGCACTCACCATAACCACCACCACTGCCACCCAACATTAGATAAAACTAGTAGAAAAGAAAGATAAAACCAGTAGAAACGGTAGAGGAAAACAAAAAACAAGGAAAATGGGTAAAAAAAATCACAGCCTCAAAATTAGTCTTGACCTAAAAATTAAAAACGAAAAGAAAAGAATCACTTTGAGGCGCCAGAACAGAGGAGGAGGGAAGGTTTCGCGAGCTGGAATGAATTTAGGGTAGATTTTGGTGCCTTTCTTGTAAGGTTTTGTAGTATCTAACCTCAAAGTGATAAAGTGCAATACCAAATATTTGGTTCTAAGCTTAAAGGTTTAAAAATGGAGTTTGTAGGATGGAGAAGACGAAGTCTCGGTGCGACGGTGCTAGCATTTAGAGAATATTTTGTATTTTAGGGCTAAGAATCGGACCTTCTATGGCGGTTATGAAAAACCCGCCTTAGAAAGTTACTTTCTATGGCGGTTATGCAGAAACCGCCATAGAAAGTCACTTTCTATGGCGGTTTTATTAAACCCGCCTTAAAAATGCTGTACTATGGCGGGTACCAGAAAACTGGTATAGAAAGTCCCCCTTTTCTAAAGCGGTTATGTAACCATCATAGAAAGTCCGTGTTTTATTTTTAATGGCTATTTTCGTCTAAACCGCCATTAAAGGACCTCCGTGTAGCAGTGCCGATTTCATACTCCTTTTGAGTTTGGGTTTGTAACGGAATACCAACTCTTGTTGGTTTCCACTTTTAATTGTTTTCCTTTTCTATTTCTTTGACTTATAAATTTGGCTACTCTATTCTTATAAATAGGGGCACCCAAATTATTGTTGAGGGAGAATTCCAGAGTTTATAGATTAATCGTGAGGTTTATCCTTTTTATAGAATTCTCATTATTTCTGTTAATTGATAGCTTATATATGTTTCGATTGCTTGTTTAATTATATAAGCTCTGAATGTAGGAGGTTATAGGTTAATCGTTTCACCTATAATTCTATTAATTCAATCTCTTAAAAACTCAGCTAAGTTAAGAATAAAGTAGACTAGATCTCACTTAATTAGTTGGGGTTTTTGAGTTTTTGAAGTGAGTAATTTGTAAATTGACAGGCGGCAGCTTTCTTTGGAAACTTTCCGCATATGCAAGTTCTTCTCCGAAGTGCTCATATCAAATTTGGAATAAGAGCCAAGGCACACATGTTGATTCGAGGGAGATCGTAATAACACGATCTAGCTTGCAGAGGTGTTTCTTTCTCTTTTAATTTTTCGGGTATGAAAATCGCAAGTTGATGTTTCCTTGAAAATCTTTGAGAATTGATGGCATCTTCTTGCAATTTTTTAAAAAAATTTTATTTTAGAATTGCATGTGTTAGTATTTCAAGTTGCATTTTTGATTGTTATATCTTAAGGTTGGAATTGAAATAATTTTCTTGGTGGAAAAATTTTAATTGGAAAAAGAATTCGGTAAAAAGAAAAGAGAAGAAAATCGCATTGCATGAAAATATTAAAATCGGATTGCTTGTTTCGGTATTGTCAATTTATTTTGTAACTTTTCTTTTTGTGTTGATTGTGATAGTGACACTCCTGTTGTGACACAAATTGTGCTGATTTCTTGGGTTAATTGAATAGGAGAAGCCACGACTTTGCGATTGAAAATTGTGTCGCTAAAGTCAGGACCTTTCACAGATTAGGGTTTCGGGAAACCCTAGTGCTTGCGACTAACCAATTATGTCACTAGGCGTTAGGTTCTTTTTCCATCACCTTGCTATTTGTGGCTTTTCGGTTGTTGCTATATTGATTGGTCACTAAAACTTAGGGTTGTAATTGCCAAGGTTATCAGGATTACGAATCTTCGGACCCCTGATTTGGCCCCAGCAGACAATCTTCATTTGAAGTGACTTTTCAAATACAGAATTATCCTTAGGAGTTAAGGTTGTAAATTTGCAAAGCTTTTAAGGCAACGAATCTTTGGAACCCTATCAGCAATAACATCATAACTTTAATTCTTTGTGATTTTTCTAATTGGGAATTTTCTTATCTTCAATTCTTGAAAATATATTGAACCAAAGGTTCGAATTTTTCTGTTTTTAAGCTGCAAAGTTTTCGGTTTTTACCAACCCTAGCCGACGAAATTACGACTTTGCCCATTTCTGTCAAAACTTTATTTTTCGGTAAAAAGGGACTGTTTGGCCGAAACTTAAAATCAATTTTGGTATCTCTTGTGTATAGTAATTGATATAGCTTGGATTGGTTTCTTGATTGCCCATTGGGAGGGTGATTGCATCTCGGGTAGTTTTCCTAATTTGTATTTCAACTCTGCTATCTGTTCTTGCTTCTATTTATCTGAATTATCCTGCAAATTTGCCTAGCCTAGAAAGTGTTTTCGTGCTACCTTGAATGTTAGATCTTAATATTAGGTCATATTTTATCTTCGCTGCATTACATTAACTTGCTGAGATCGAGGGCTTATCCCCGAATCTCCTCCTTGTGCACTTCTTTATCTGAATTAATTGCAAAAATTTCTTTTTCTAAGGTTTTAAAACTGAAAGAGGTTCAGCCCCTATTTCGAGAATTATTTGCGTTTTTTGCTTAAGTTTGTTACTTATGTAATTAATCTCTCAAATTTACCTCGGTTCAATTTCTTGAAAATCTATTTTAAAGGATATTGAGTGGTAAAATGCAGAGTGCATTATTTACAGTAAAAGCCAATAATAGTGAAACATTGGGAGTGCGTAGCTTTAGTTGATACACTTGTGGACAAGGGGTGAGGTTATTATCACCTAGGATTTTAAACTTGTCTAGCTGCAGGTAATTTTCAGTCTATTTGTGGCCCTCCGATCATGTCTGATGAAACCAAGTCTGACCCGATCACTCAGGCCATCGCGGCCCTTTCCGCCCATATACATGCCCAATTTGATATCTTAGGGGAGAAAGTTGAAGTGCTGGAAGCGCAGGCCCAAACCCCACAGCCCAACCCTGCCAGACCTGACTCTCCGTCCAACCCTTAGGCCCAGGATGGTCTAAGCAACTTTAAGTCCAAGATCCCGAAGTTTAGACCCGGACGAGTACTTAGACTAGGAAATCCAATTTGAGAGGCTGTTTGAACTCCACAAGGTTTCCCATGATAAAAAGGTGAAGCTCGCTGTTGCTAACTTTACCGACTACGCCACCATCTGGTGGGATAACAAGTTGGACCAGCAGCGCCAAGCCCGCCGCCCATAGCGAGCCCATGCTCCCACATTGAGTTGTTGTGAATTCATGAATGTAATGCGGAAATGCTTTGTTCTTGCACACTTCTTCTGGGAATTAATTGTACAAGAAACTACACCTCTGTAACCAAGGCAGTAAGTCGGTGGATGATTACCACCGTGAGAAGATGAAAATTCGAGCCAATGTGTTAGCACGTTCAAGTTGGGCCATACTTCTTCCCACATTGTTAGCACGTTCCTTGTTGAGAAGCTTAATTTGTAGCTGGTCGATCATCCAAAACCCTACAGGCTTCATTGGTTAGATAACTCGGAAGGAATTCGGGTTGCAAAATAGGTTAGGGTTAAGTTTGAGATATGAAGGTTTAATTCAGAGGCTTTATGCGACATGGTGCCGATGCAAGCCTGCCACGTCTTGTTAGGCCGGCCATGGTTATACGATCTACAAGCTATGCATGCCAATGTTGCTAACACTTACACCATTAAACATGGTACTAAGTCCTTCCCTCTTAAACTGATGCCACTGCAGAAGTAAGCAGTGAATGTATCTAGACGCGGATTGCATTTGAAAGATGGGCCGCTGAACAGAAAGGAAAGGGAGTCGAGTTACTCTCCAAAGCCCGGGCCCGCAAGCTCAGCAAATCAGTCAAAATTGTGGGTTTCACTGACCGCAGTGAGGACACTAAGACTTCTAGTGCTTTCGCTTATATTCCAACCAATTGGACTTCACCAGATATTCGGATTTCTCCGCGAGGGGACTCCTTGGATTTAACTACTTGGCGTGGCAAAGTGGAATAATGTATTGAACTTTATATGACTAATCCACTTTTGTTTCCTGTTCCTAGGTCTGATCGCAGATGGGATTCGAGGATGAATCCTTCCCAAATGGGAGGGATTGATGAGGTCATTGTCAGCTTCCTTAAACCAAAGAAGGGGCTCGCGCAACAGGAGCCTACATTTCGCAGAGCACCTATTCGAAGGGCAAGTTCAGTCGTGATCACCGAACTTAAGGATGAAGGTGATCTAACGCAGAGCCCAAGTCAACAGCGACGACATCACAAATTCATGCTGCATCATCGCTTGGGCCAACCCACTCAGCACCCTTGCTTCATAAATTGGCCCAACTCAAATTGCAAGCAAGCTGCGACAATCAACCTGCGATATTGCAACCCGCCCAAAGCTTCACGGAACCAACAGCACAGGCCACCTGCGATTATCGCAGATCCATTGATCTGAAAGGGAATTAGTTTTTTGCATGTTACCTTTTCCTTTTCTATTTGTAATTTATCTTTTGGTCAAGTTCCAAAACTGTTACAACTTGACTTAAATTAATAGTTTCCTATTTTGTTTCTAGTTCTTGTTCCTTTTACAATTTGAATTTAGATTTTCTCAAGATAACAAATTCAAGCTTTCCTCTTTATTTCTTAAGTGCTTCTCGGGTAACTACATAGTGTTACAACCGAAATTCTCATACTCCTTTTGAGTTCGGGTTTGTAACGGAATACCAACTCTTATTGGTTTTGACTTTTAATTATTTTCCTTTTCTATTTCTTTGACTTGTAAATGTTGGATACCCTATTCTTATAAATAGGGGCACCCAAATTATTGTTGAGGGAGAATTTTAGAGTTTATAGATTATTCGTGAGGTTTATCCTTTTGTATAGAATTCTCATTATTTCGGTTAATTGATAGCTTATGTATGTTTCGATTGCTTGTTTAGTTATATAAGTTCCGAATTTAGAAGGTCATAGGTTAATTGCTCCAGCTATAATTATGTTAATTTAATCTTTTAAAAACTCGGTTAAGTTAAGAATAAAGTAGACTAGATCTCACTTAATTAGTTGGGGGTTTTCGAGTTCTTGAAGTGAGTAATTTGTAAATTGGCACGTGGCGGCTTTCCTTGGCAGCTTTCCGCATCTGTGAGTTATTCTCCGAAGTGGTCACATCATTTAGGCTCGATCGAGCTTGAGCTTGACTTTTCTTTATCAAGTTCAACTCGATTAGACCCCAGCTCGGGCTCAACTCGGCTCGTTTAGATCCCTACTTCGTTCTCCTTTCAAAAAGAAAAGAAAAAAAAAAAAAAAACTTCTTCCTCCAACATCTTTATTTCCATATAATGTAGACTGTATATTTCGTGTAATTTTAACTTTCTATACTTTTTTCTATTTTGGTGGAAATCCCATAATGGTACATTTTGTGAGGAACAAACTATATTAGAGCGAAAAGGTCGTCCGGAAATAACAAGAAAAAAGAAAAACAGAAAATTAAGATAGCACAAGAATTCTGTAATGAGAGTTAGGATTATCTCAAACCAATCCAGGCTACAACTTCATTTTCTCCAAATGATTAAAGTTATATTCTAAACCTCGTCAACGCTACTTATATGTTGCAACAAACTTCAGTATATTGCGGCACAAATGAATTCGTTTTGGTTACTCCTTGACAGTGGAAATACTCCATTATGCACAGTTCTCCGCATTTTTGGTAATCTCTCCATCACACCACCCCAAAAAGAAAAACTAATGAAATTACCCTCATTCTTCGTTTATACACACATCCCACCGGGCTACACTATTTTCAAGAACCCTGCATTCTGCAACCCCAAGAAAAATAAATATACCTGTCGTTTTCGGGCAAAAAAAAAAAATCGAGGTGTCGCTTTCGATTTTGGGTAGAAATTACCCGTCGTTTTCTCCCGAGAACGACATATTTTCCCTGATCAAAGCTTTTGCTGCCTGGGTCATTTTGTAGACCTGATGGTCCAAATTCTGTCGGACGCCACCGGGAACCTGACCAACCCGCGGCTGAGCGAGGACCCGTGGGGGTTTCGGTTCTCTGGTCTGGTTGCAATGCTGTCGGCAATCGGCACACTTATGCTGGATTCTTTTGCCAGTTCTTATTACCGGCCATCGCATTTTAGGGAGACGAACGCAGCCGCTCGGGTTATCGGCGGTGGTGGAGAAAAGACAACGTATCTTGAGCTTCAGCACAATGGCAACGTGCACCTTCACACGCACGCAACGCATGGCCATGCTCATGGCTCTACTTCAGTCACCGAACAATGATGATGGTTCTTCGGATTTGATTAGGCACCGAGTTGTTTCGCAGGTTCTTGAGATGAGAATTTTAGTCCACTTGGTGATGATTGGAATATCTTTGGGAGCATCAGATAGTCCCATATCAAGCCACTTGTGGGCATTGATATTCCATCAAGTATTTGAAGGCATGGGATTGGGAGGATGTCTATCTCAGGCTAGATTCAATGCCAAAGGAATGACAATAACGGCAGCGTTTCTCTCGCTCCCAACAGCACTGGAGTCAGAATTGGAATGGCAATTTCGAGTGCTTATGACGAGGATAGTTGCACTGCCTTGATTGTAGAAGGCATATGGCTGGTATCTTAATTTACATGGCACTGGTGGATCTTCTTGCTGCAGATTATAATGAGTCCTAAAATTCAAAATAATCTGAGACTCATGCTTGGCGTTAACTTGTCTCCTTTTTGGTGCTGTTGTATGTCTTTGTTGGCCATATGGGCATAGCTTTAGCTTCGGTTGTAGCCTATATATATAGTTCCACTACAGCTTTCATATTATACTTCTTTTTTCTCTTTACTTTAATACAAAATGTAAATGATTCTTATGATTTCCTCAAGGGACATTTATATACATGCCAAGTTTTTCAGCCACAAAAATCCCAAAAAAAAAAATGTAGGAGAGTAAAAAATGCTACTGAAACAAATAATCTTTTGTGGTCAATTCGAACCTACAAAATATGGTTCTCTTGCTAATTATAATAATAAGAAAAATATTACTTTAATGTTCTTATTTGTACATTTAGAAGAGCTCAATGCTTCTTCTTTTTTCTTTTGAACTCATGGACATGTATCTCATTGATCATTCTTGTAACCATCCAAATTTGAATCCAAAACCTCAACCACAGGAGGGCCATGACTTCTGAATTTCGAAGTAGTATTTGATATCCAAAAAGCAATTTTGGTGGGCATCCACAACCTGTAATTAATATAGAGCATATTTTAAAGATTAACTTGCTATTTTTTTCCCACCAAAATTTTCTGAAGAATAAAATTATATTTTTGTACGAAATATATATATATATATATATAACATTTAATTTCAACCTCTTGTGTAACATTTAGGGCCTTTTGGTATCATGTTTTAAAAACATGATTTGAAATCACTTTTATTTTATAATAATTTTTCATCATTCCCAATAAGCCTTTTTATATTTTCAATAAACTTTTTTACATTTCCAACATACCTTTTTACATTCCCAACACACTTTTAATATTATAAAATTAAAAGTGATTTCAAAACACGACTTGAATCATGATATCAAACAGGCCAATTTTTTTTAGTTTTAGGGCATGTTCTTTAAGTTTTGGTTTTGCTTAAATTTAATATATTATAATAAGTTTTTATCATTTTCAATACAACATTTTACTATTCAACTATACATTTTTACATTATAAAACTATTTTCCCAAAACCAGAACTCAAACCAAAATTCAAACCTTCAGTAAAGAACAGACCCTTAGTCTCGACCAGTACAAACGTGAGTATAATTCATATAACCGACTTTATGTAGTTGTGAAACAAATGCATAGTTAAGGGCCTGTTCTTTAACTTAAGTTTCAAACTTAGTTTGAAACTTAGTTTTGGAAAAATAATTTTATAATCAGTTTTTATCATTTTCAATACAATTTTTTACTATTCACCTACACCTTTTTATATTTTCAATACACTTTTATATTATAAAATTATTTTTCCAAAACTAAGTTTCAAACTTGGTTTGAAATCTAAGTTAAAGAACAGGCCCTTAATAGAACAATAATAAATAAAGTAGTTTATGTTAGAATTGCCAATATTAAAAATGTTACTCCTTCGGTCTCATATACAAAGTCTAACTAATTTCTAATACTATTAAAAACAATTGTAATACTATTCTAGTTTATGTTAGAATTGCCAATATTAAAAATGTTACTCCTTCGGTCTCATATACAAAGTCCAACTAATTTCTAAAACTACTAAAAACAATTGAAATTCCCCCCCTAGATTTGGTTATGAGATCTTCTATTTACTTTACTCATGATGTGGGCTTCACATTCCATTGTGAGAGAGTAGACAGGAAAAACAATAGTAAAGTAGACAGAATTGATGATGAAAGGGAGATTCTTGTAAGTTTTACGGTAAAAATATTCGAAGTAAAGAGCATATATACATAAACATGTAAATTTCTTGTTTAAAAGAACTAGCATATACTAGAGTTAATTACCTTAGTTCTTGCACAGTACAAGCCTCTGACAAACATACCAGAAGGGGCAGTATCTTCTTCTAATTCATATTGATATGGTTGTTCCATTGGGCTGAATGATCCCAACAAAACTTCAGACTTGTCCACTGCAACATCGATCCCGCCAAAGAAAAGCAAATATTTGAATAACGTATAACAATAATGAAATATTATAGTCGTCATTTTATAATGACAACATATATTCACACTAAAAAAAAAAAGAAAAGAAAGAATGGAGACTTTTATTAATTGGTTAAACCTCTCACGCCGGCTTTCCATAGAGTATTTACATATTTAAGGCCAGTAACAGCCTTGTTGGAGACAATGAACGAGAAGCTTAGGCGGTAGCGGCTTCCTTCTTTGAGGGTAAAAAGACAGGCCTTGGGACTCGATGCAAATGGCTGTAACAACACAATCTCTGGCCTCTCCCGGCACTTGATTGATATTCTTTTTATCTCCACCTCCGGTTTAGTATTTGTGTTGTTATCTGCATGTCATTTATGATGGAAACGTTCCAATGCATGCATGATATGCACTGCGTGAGTTAGACAGAATAAGACGAGACAAATTCAACAGAAAATGGATCTCAAGTGTCAACTAAAAAGAATCACTTCAAATTACCTAAGCTATGATATAGGGTTTTTGGTACACAATAAGTTATACATGAAATCCGAACTCAGTGAAAATGTAACGGAAATTCCTATTGTATATGCTATTTAGCATATGGTAACGCCTCATTTATATTCTAGTTAGGATGGATGGTATTTCCGTTTTGGATTTATATTTTGGAAATGAATTTTTAAATGTGAAAAATATACTTGAAGTATAAAAAAACGTAATTGAGTAGTAAAAAGTTTATTGAAAATACTGAAAAATATAAATGAGTTTGGAAACATGCTTTCACATACCGGCGTCTCATAATTAATTCATGCATCTCACATTTCGTATAAATGGAATTCATACAACTTTTCTGTTATTTCTATCTTCCATGCATATATAACATACTGAAGTACCTTCTTGTGTGGAAAGGTTTATCTTCTCATGATGCTGATCTTTCCATTGTTGCAAACGTCTTTCGTTATCCTTCAAGATCGGACCAAATTAGAAATTTAGGTATTCTCCAAAAGAAGAAAAAGATACAAAAACGAGTTGATAAAGAAATTACAACCTTGTTCTTCCCTAGCTTCTGCAATGAGGAAGAAACTTCAGGGCTGCAGCTTGGTGATGTGTTAATTAAAGCCAAATTCGGACATGATTTTGATGCCAAGTCAACATTAATGTTGTCAATCTCATCTGCATCTCCGACATCGTTAGTGTTTGTGCTACTCCCGTTCTCCTTTGGTTCTTCTTGCTGATCATTCATCATCTCAGCTTTGTTCATCTTGTTTGGATCATCATCATTTTCATTCAAGGGACTGACCACATTAATCATGGGTTTTGATGCGGAAATGGTTTCCACAGAGGCTGACATTGTTTTCTTTATTAATCCCAAAAATTACTGGTAAAAAAATAGGAAGGAAAATGAGGTGAAGAAGGAGAAAGGGAAGAGGAGAGGGAATAGGCGGATGAGTAGGAAGCTGTGGCAAAAATATGGGGATTGCACAAGGTCTGTTGTGTTTGCTGAAAAGTGTTTTTTTTATTATTTATTATTATTTTTTGTGGTAACCCTTTTTTTCATTCTATTGCTACATGGAATATGCTAAATTGGGATAAATGACTGTACTCCCCACATTTAGAGATGAAATTGGAGAGAAAGATTCAGGGTTTTAAATGTACAAAATCTTCTCAGATCAGCTCAACTTAAGTGACACTATGATTACTACATACATCTAATATTGAATATAGACAAGACCCCTTTTGTGTGTATGTGTGTGTGTTTTTTTAGGTCCCGGGAAATGTTCTTTAGCACAAGGGGCAGGTGCTGAGCCAAGTATATTTATCTATTAATTTTTTTTTATAATTTATTTAATTGTCAAAAAAAATTTATTCATATATTGGATCCCTTCAAAAATTTTAGAATATAATTTTTGGTTCCGCCACTAATAAGGAGCCATAACCTTTGCCATTTGGCAGAATGAATTAGTATAGGATGGATGTAGCTTCCAAAAAAGAAAAAAGAAGGACTCATTGATCTGGCCGATTTTGGACTATTATTTTAGCATCTTTGAAGGCAGTTCTCACGGGCTTTTGCCCAAGTTTTTAGTGTTTTAAGGCAGGTTTGGAGAACAGCCCGAATAAGGAGGAAAGACGCTAAAACAAGGATTTTGGAGCAAGAGATGTTCGGGCAGAATGTCACACGGGTTGTGGCCAAAAAAGAAGGAGAAAACTGAAGCCCAGTAGAGCAGCTAAAGTTCTAGAAGGTTTCAAAAATTACTGCAGTAGAAGTAAAAGCTAAATTTCTAGAAGGTTTCAGAAATTACTGCAGTGAAAGTTCAAAGCAGAAGCTCCAGAAGAATCTCCAGAAAATCAATCGGTTGTTTCCTTCATCTGAGTGTTGTGCTGACTTTGTCAAAGATTGCTCTACTCCTTAACTGATGGGATATTTTTACTGAGAGATGATTGTTTTCCTCTCTATAAATAGGGGTGCTCTCTAGGTAGAAGGCATTCAGATTGGCATTCAGTATTCATTTTAATTTTTCATTCTTTATTCACGTAGAGTTTTTCCTTTAGTTCTGATAGAGTTAGAATTTCACGATACATTATTCTAGTAGTAGTTCTATTTTATTTGAGAGTTCCTTCCGGCAGGCTACCCATTGTCCAAACGGGAAGAGTCTCCAGTAGCAATTTTCAGTAAAGTATCTCTTTATCATATTCTATCCTTGCCTTCATTTCATGGCTGCTTTAATCTTATTTCGTGAGATGTTTAATTCTATGAGTAGCTAAATTCTTTTATTCTAGTATTATGTGAGAAACCTTAACCATTGCATGTATGAAACCAAAGCATGAATTCCAGTCTAATTAACTAGTTCCACAATTGCCTGTGTTTATATGTCTAAAAACTAAGGTCGTATTAAGTTTGATCACCTTAATATAGATCTGGTAGGGCCAGTGAGTGGCACAACTACCGACCGAGTAGTACAGGTTTAATTGGGTAGTAATCTCTTGAGCATCGTCGAGGGGGGTTACTGGTTTTGGGTTCTTCTTATTCTTAATGCTTCTAGCTTTGTTAATACGGTGATTGCGGGGACTCGCGGCCTGTTAATTAAACTAGATAGGGAAATAACCTTGACTGTGGGGACTCACAGGGGTTATCAATTCATTAAGGGAGAATTGGATTATGATTGCGGGGACTCGCGGTAATCTATAACTGAAACGACATAGGATAATTAGACAGAAAAAGGGGTTTATGATTACATGCATACGGTTAAGGTGGATTGCATAATGCTAGGATATTCTTCTTAATTGATTCTTAATCTATTTTGCATATTTGGTTTTGCTTATTTCACATTTCTACAAATTCAAGGTCTCTAGGAGACACAAAAGGTGACTGCTAGTCTAGTTTGGTTAATTTGCATATTAATTGGAAACTGTGTTGAATTTGCCGTCTCTGTGGATCGACCCTGTACTCTGCTGTGCTACATTCCATTTAGCTAAATTGGTGCAGGTTTTTTAACAGTATTTTTACTGCATTTGATAGTCCTACGACGGGTTTATCACTCATCTTAGTTGTGCATCATTTTTGTTGTATGGTGTGCACAAAAAAATATTGTTTTGAAATGCATTTTTACTTCTATTATTGTTGGAAAATAATAATTTAAACCAAACTTGTATTAGGTAATTATATTTGTAGTAGGATTTGCTATTTTGTCTGTTTCCTATTTTTTTTAAGTATTTGCTTTGGGAAACTCTAGTTGTTTTAGGAAATAGTTATAAATCAGATTTATGGTAGGATTCAGGAATAGTTTAGCCTATAAATAGAGGCATTGGTTGATCATTATAATCATAGAGATAAAGACAGAGATAGATAGAGAGATTGACAGGGAGAAACTGAATAGCCTTCGGGTTGTTTCTCGATCAAGTTTAGGCTTAGGTGCGCCGCACAGATTTTGTGCATGCGGGATTGTTTATTGTTCGTTATTACAAAGAAGTTTTATTCCACTGTGCGTTAATATCTTTCTATTATTTTGGATATATATTTTGTTTTTATATCCTACAAATGGTAGAGGAGCTAGAAAATTGTGATTGTGACTTCTGATTGCGACACAATCGGTGCTGAAAAATTGGAGTGGTCAAAAAGTTGCGGAAAGAAAAAAATTGCCGCCAGCTAATAGATTATAGAAAGCCTTGAGGCTGTTCTGTTTTCCCGACGTCGAAGCTCTATTTTGCTTCAGTTTTGTGTCGGCTGTTTTACAAGGCACAAAGCCTTTGGTGTTTGTTTCTTTGGTTTTAGAGCAATCACAAATACCCATAAATTCATCGGTGTTGTTTGACTTCGGTGCTGCAAGTCAATTAGTTTAATTGGCTCAATTTGGTTATAATTTTAATCCACGGGCGTAGCTTTTCTTTGATTGAATTGATTGTTGTTCAGCTTCACCGCTCGGGGATCGCAACTCCAATTTTGATTCTTTTGTGAGCTTTGTCGAATTGTTCGAAGCCCTGATTTAAAAGAAAAGAAGTTTGTAGTCTTAATTATGGATTGGAGTGCTTATATTAGCAATATTCCAAAGTTAGTTGGAAGACAAAATTACCCTATGTGGATAAGGCTGATGGAGACTTGTCTAAGAGTATTTGGTTTGCGACGATTCATAGAAAAGGAGGTCGAAATGATGTAGATGATGAAACAAAGGAGAAGGTATGCTCAACTTTATCTCTAATTCGTCAATTTATTGATAGTTCGATTTCTGAAAAAATTGTCATGCGAAAATTGCCAAACAAGCATGTGATATTTTGGTGAAAAGTTATAGAAGCACAAATAAAATTTAGAAAAATAATGTTTTGAAATTGGAAAGGAAATTTAGAGATAGCAAGATGAGAAAATGTGAAATAATTAAGGATTATATTAAAAGATTGGAGAAGATCCAAGATGAGATGGAATCAAACAGGTATTATCTGAATAATGAAATTTTTGTAAAGCATGCTCTCAATACACTCACTGCCTAGGAAGTTTGATTACTTTTTGGCATTGATAATTGAGACAAGAGATATTTCATTCTTGTGGCATGAAGAATTGTTATGTACATTGATTCTGGACGAACAAATTATTAATATCAAGCAGTTAGTGATCAATGAGTTACAAGAACATGTATTCTAAAAAATTGCTTCAAGAATTATGAATGAAGAAAGTGAAAGGATTAGTGGAGAAGATTGTGTCAATAATGTGGATGAAGGCACTGAACGTGTTAATTTGGTCAAAGAAGAAGAAATTGTCTGTGTCTTAGAACAAGAGCGAGATATTAAAATTGATGATCACGTAGATAAAAGTGATCATGGGATTGTTGAAAGCTCTTTTAAATTGGAGCAGATCAATTGAAGTGAAGTCGACTCCTTATTTGATGGAGAGTCCGACCAGGATAAAAATGTGACAGTGGAGTCTTGGATTTGCAAGGATATTATTATGTTTGACGGCATTGATGAGTTTAGTAATGTCGACGGAAAGCTCTGTTCTAAAGATGAATGGGTAGATATCAATGAATTCTTTGATCAAGCTGAAAAATTTGACAAGATGTGCTCAAAATACAAGTTTGTATTCAAATAAAATTTGAAAGAAACAACTCGAATTTGCGAGGTTGTTATTGAAATTTGCATGGATGATTACAAGGTTGACGAGAAGACTTGTTTAGATGAAGAATGGGTGGACATGACTAAGTTCTTTGATAATAATGAGTTTCCACAGAAGATTCATGGCACATATAAAGTTGTCTCTATGAAGAGTTTGAAAGTAGAGCCGAAAAACTATTACAAGGTGGTGTTGCATGTTGTCTGCACTGTGAAAGAGATTTCAATGGAGATTCAAGCTCGTGATGGCATTGGAGCTGTTTTGATCCAAGTTTGGTTTAAGGAGGCTATGTTGGAAAATAATAATTTAAACCAAACTTGTATTCATTAGGTAATAATATTATTAGTAGGATTTGCTATTTTGTATGTTTCCTATTTTGTTTAGTATTTGCTTTGGGAAGCTTAGTTATTTTAGGAAATAGTTCTGAATCTGATTTATGGTAGGATTCAGGGATAGTTTAGCCTATAAATAGAGGCATTGGGTGATCATTCTAATCACGGAGATAAAAACAAAGATAGATAAAGAGATTGACAGGGAGAAACTGAATAGTCTTTGGGTTGTTTCTCGACCAAGCTTCGGCTTAGGTGTGCCTCACAGATTGTGTGCGTGTGGGTTTTTTTATTGTTCGTTATTACAAAGAAGTTTTATTCCGCTGTGAGTTAATCTCTTTATATTATTTTGGATATATATTTTGTTTCTATATCCAACAATTATCCATCCTTGGGGTGCACAAATGAAGAAAACTGAACCACCCTGCCTTGGGCAGATCAGTTCAGTCCAGTTTTTTTATCGAACGGGCACTATCACAAAAATGGTTTAGAAGGAAGCTTGCCGCTTAGAATTGATTAGGTGAAATAATGGTGTTAAAAAAAATACGAATCATTGACACTGGTGTTAACAACCCAGTGTAAATGATAGACCCTTACACCGTGTTTTCGTCTACTTGGTGTATATTGGTATCTTATACACCGGATTTTATACAAGCCGATGCAAACCTAAAAAATTATAATTACACATTAGAACAATAAGAGCTGAAAACTATCAGTTTACCCTGATTCTCCTTTCCCACTTCAATTTCTTTCATTATTCGGGCTGCCAAAATTTCGCCACCATGGCCCCTTTGAATCGATTCACGCCCTGGCACAATCGCTCGTCATCAAAATAAAGGTAAATATTTAAATCAGGTTCATTTTATGTTTCAAAAGTTCATGGAAATTTTGATGAGTTTTTGTTGTTTTGATTCATAGGCATCATGAAAAA
The DNA here is from genome assembly GCA_016801395.1 of Leptodermis oblonga. Lineage (NCBI taxonomy): Eukaryota > Viridiplantae > Streptophyta > Magnoliopsida > Gentianales > Rubiaceae > Leptodermis > Leptodermis oblonga. The sequence continues at coordinate 26,393,665 of CM028754.1, forward strand.
GATACTACTTTTGCAGTTCTTAGAAAGAAGACAAACTAAAGGTATACTAGCTTGAAATTCTTATTATTTTTTGAGTTCAGCAAAATATCAGTGGTTGAATATCGTTTGTGATTCTTTTTAATGATTTTTTTTTTTCATTGTGAAGTTTATGTGGGACTAGGGGTGGCAATTCGTGTCGTGTCCGAGTTATCGGGTTCGGGTTGGCGGGTTTCCGTGTTCACACCCCTCAACCCTAACCTTACCCGTTTAATTATTCGTGTTATTCGTGTCGACCCATTTAACCCACGAACATTTCGTGTCGTGTCGGGTTCGTGTCGTGTTTTCGTGTTGTAGTATAAATTTATCGTGTCGGATTCGGGATGGTGGGTTAACGTGTCGACTTTCTCAACCCTAACCTTACCCGTTTATTTATTCATGTTATTTGGGTCGACCCATATAACCCGCGAACTCGCTAAGGCTCAACCCTAACCCGCTTATATCGTGTCGGTTTCGTGTCGTGTTCTTGTGTCGTGTCAGAGATTGCCAGCCCTATGTGGGACTGTAATATGTTTTTGTGGCCATTTTCCCCCCACTCTATTTTAGCTATGTTTGATTCATATGTTTATCTTCTTTTTCTGGTCAAGAAAAATACACAAATATTTTAACTTCAATTATTTTTACACGATTTATGCTTATAAACTCAGGACCCGCCCAAGCGTTGGGCAACTTTTGCAATTGCTGAGGGTCCAAAAATTTGAAGGGAGCAAAATTATAATAATGTAGTATTATGTATGTAGTAGTAGTTTTAGTTTATAAAAATTTTAGTTTTAGATCCAAATTAAATTTTATATGAAAGAGGCTAATGTAAAAGTGGGCCTGTTATTATTTTAATTCAAACGAGAGCCCACATTGATTTTCTTTTATTTCTGTTAAGGTCCATATGTGTTTGGATTGTAAATTTTAGAATAGTTTATTTAAATTTTTTATAGAGTTGTGTTTGGGCTGGCAACGGAAGAATAAATTTACATTTAGCACTCATAAAGTTTAACGAACCAACTTTATATTATTTCATTATAATATAATGATTTTTTTAAAGAAATAAAATTATACTCTTACAATAGTTTTGAGCACAAGACCCATATTACTTGTTTTTGAGTTGTAATTTTTTTAATAGTATTCAATTCAAAATTTATATTAATTATGTCTGAACTAATAATGTAAGAATAATTTTGAATTGATACCCCACATCTAACGTTTAAGTTTTAGGAAAACTGTTAAGTTTTCCTTTTTAGTTTTTTTCATTAATTTTTATTCCTGTTTCACTTATTTTTAGAAGTTTTAATTTTCTTTTCTTTCCTCTATTTCCTTTTTATTTTTCGTAATATTAATTTTCATATTTTATTGTTTTCTCTTTTCTTTTTATTTGACTTTTATTATTTTCTTATTTTCACCCATTTATTTCATTTATTTATTTGGTTAGACTTTCCTTTTTCTTCTGTTATAGTAATTGTTTCTCCTTATTTTTTCCAAGTTCTACTTATTATTAATACTATTTGTTTTTTCTTTTATTTATATGTTTTGTTCTCCTTTTTCTAAAAAATTGTTAAAGTAAAAAAAATAATATTATAAAAAATATTGAAACTAATACTATTATAGAGTACTATTCTTCTTATAAAAAAGATTAAAATACCATTATAATTATAGATGACATCTTACTTTACTGAAAACAAATTCTGGCCTCATTTCCCTTTGTAATTTTACCCTGGACCTCTTAAGTTTAAAGGACCAGGGCAAGTAGGCCCCAACGTCTTCATGGGATACTAGGGCGCTGGGTAATTGGAGCGCTTTGAGCCCTTCACTGCCGGAAAACTGCAAATCTTCTCATCAGACGGTAATGAAGTCGCGTCATTCGAGTCGAAGCCATTTTTGTCTTGGTTGGTGGTGGCGGCCGAAAATTAAAAATAAGAGAACTGAAAAAACAAAGAAAAGTGAAGCATAAGGAGGCTGGCAATTACAAGTTTAATCATTAATGCAAAGCCAAAGCACAAAAGAAATCAGGAGTAATTTTGTTAATAGCGTTTGTATCAGTTTAAGTTTGTTTTTCTACGACCAAGGTATCTCATCGACCCCGAATTGATCTAATGGTAGCTCACTGTATGATAAATATAATTCTTTTTGTGTTTTAATTTAATTTGCTTCATTCCTTTAGTACATTTCTTGTGTTGCATATAGGTACTACCCGTCCGTCCATTATAGATATAGATGGTCTTATTTCGAGTTATGCCTAATTAGTCATCAACAATTATATTAATTATATTACTGGGACTTCTATAGAGGGACAAATGAAGTATATGAAATGAGATTGACCAGTGAAGAAAATGAGGCGGATTAAAAATACCCATTTACTTCCACAGAGGAAGAACGGATTTTAGGCTTTCAAATATAACAAAATAAAATTGTGAATCTTATTTAAGTAAGCATTATTTATAAGTTTTTTTAATTAGGCATGATTTGTGAAGTTAAGCATAACTTATACCCCCTTACTTTCATGAAGGAAGCACGAAATTAGCACGATTTTACGATTTCAAATATGCAAAAATAAAATTTTGAATCTTAGTTAAGTAAGCGTTATGTATAAATTTTTTTAATTAGGCATTATTTGTAAAGTTTTTAAATAAGCTCTACTTTCTATCCATAATTTGATCGGTTAAGCAAATTACAAAAAAAGAAAGAGTACAAACCTCAATAATAGTGTTCATCCACCGTCTCCCTCCCTAAGCTGCGTTGTGTTTAAACAACACAAAGAAAAGAAGTTGTGCGGAGGAGCAATCGTCTATGAGTTTGTGATGAGAAATATTTTTCTGTATTCATTATGAACATGTACAAAGAGTTTATATGCAGCTAACATACCAAACCTACGAGGTCCAAACTAACCTACGAGGCCCAAAATACACTTAACTATACAATATATCCAACACCACCCCTCAAGTTGGCGCATGCAAATTGTGTATGCCCAACTTGGCTAGCAAAAACTCAAATTGCATTGGCCCCTCCGTGCAAATCCCAAGACTCTGGAGAAGTCCCTTAAGCCACTTCAACTCACAAGTCACTTTCGCCATAGCCCGATATTCTGCCTCTGCAGAGGAAAGTGAAACTGTAGCCTGTTTCTTGGTCTTCCAAGAGACAGGTGAAGCACCAAGAAATACCACCCATCCAGTAACTGATCTCCGTGTTTTGGGGCAAGCAGCCCAATCTGAATCACACCACCCTATCAGCTTCAGATTACAGTCTCTCTGAAGTAGAACACCCTATCCCGGGCTCCCCTTCAAGTAACGTACTATACTCTCAAGGCTGCTGCCCAATGATCCTCCTTTGGTGCCTACAAAAACTGAGACAAAATGTGTACGGAAAAACACAAGTCTGGCTTAGTGAAAGCCAGATAGATAAGCCTACCCACGAGCCGCCGATACTTCTCCCCATCGGGCAGGTCCGAACTCGTCGAAGCTGCAAGTTTCTGATTCTGCTCCATCGAAAACGACACGGGCTTCGCTCCCAACAGTCCTGTCTCAGATATAATATCCAGAGTGTATTTCCGCTGACACAAGAAAATACCCTCTGTACTCCTTGCCACCTCTATGCCCAAAAAATATTTGAGCTTCCCTAGATCCTTCATGTGAAAACAGGCACTCAAATATTTCTTGAACTCTGCAAGTTCCTTGGAATTGTTCCCCGAAATAATCAAATCATCCACATACACCAAAACATTCATCCTAATCCCCTGCTTCGAAAAAGTAAATAGTGAGTAATCCGAGTAAGACTGAACAAACCCATACCTCCGCAATGCTGCTGTCAACTTTGCAAACCAACATCTGGGGGCCTGCTTCAACCCATACAATGATTTGCGAAGCCTACACACTTGGCCATCTCTCCCTTTGCTGAAACCAAGAAGAACCCACATGTACACCTCCTCCGTCAGATCTCCATGCAGAAAGGCATTGTGAACATCCATCTGGTGTAGTTCCCAATCCTTTGCTGCTGCAACTGCTAGAAAAGTCCTGACATTCAACATCTTCGCCATTGGTGCAAACGTATCAGAGTAATCAATGCCTTCCACTTGGTGATTGCCAAACACAACCAACCGTGCCTTGAGCCTCTCAACTTGCCTATCTGAACGATACTTGATCTTATAGATCGACTTACTCCCCAATGCTTTCTTGCCAGCTGGTAATTTCTCCAATGTCCAAGTCCCATTCTTTTCCAGAGCTTGGATTTCAGTTTGCATAGCCTCACGCAAGCCTGCATCTTTCATGGCATCCTTGAAAGACTTAGGCTCAACTCCTGTAGTAACAGCTGGTTCATCGAAAAACAACTACTATCCAAATAATTAGACAAAGGGTAGAGATTACCATAACCGGAGAAGTGCTTGGAACTTGATGAAGCGGGGGCGCGGGGGGGGGGGGGGGGGGGTGGACTTGAAACCAATAACTGTATTAACCACAAAATCTCGAAGACGAATAGAAGGAACCCGAGTACCCATACCTCTACCTAAATGCACAACCGGATCCCCTTCGCCTCGCACCTCAGCCCCATCCACCACGGACTGCGGCTGCTGCACGTCCTCGGCAGCGACAGAGGGCTGCGGAACAGCCTCGGGATCTCCCCCTGCCGCCGCTGGACCCGGTACATCTGGTGGTGCCGTGGTGGTGCTAGGCGAAGCCGAAGGGGGAGGCACCTCCAGTAGGTCCTCATCTTCCTCAAACTCATCCTGTACAATGTCAACCAAGTTCGATGCAACAATATGTTCCTCAACCAAAGCAGCAGAAGAATGATCGGAGAAAGGAAATACAGATTCAACAAATTTAATATCACGGGAGACAAAATATTCACGGGTCTCCAAATCATACAACTTCCACCCCTTTTTCCCAAACGGATATCCCACAAAGATACACCGACGACTTCTACTAGCAAACATATCAAATTTGGCTTTCAAGTTATAGGCATAGCACAAAGAACCGAAAACACGTAGCTCAGACAGAAGAGGTTTCACACCCAACAGACATTCACACGGGGACTTATAATTCAACAATTTCGAGGGAGTCCGATTTATCAGATAGCCAGCAGTTAAAACACATTCACCCCAAAACTGTACAGGAAGATTAGCCTATAATTTTAAAGCCCGAGCTACATCTAATATGTGCCTATGTTTCCGTTCAACTCTACCATTCTGTTGGGGGGTGCCCACACAAGAGGTTTGAAAAATAATACCCCGATCAGCCAAAAAATTCCTAAGACAAAAGAATTCAGTCCCATTATCACTCCGCACCATTTTAACTTTAGCATTAAATTGACGTTCTACTAAAGCTAAAAAATGGGTAAACAATTCAAACACCTCAGTTTTATCACGCATCAAGTAAATCCAAACTCCTTGAGTAAAATCATCAACTATAGTGATAAAGAAACGAGCACCACACGAAGATAAAGTATGATAGGGACCCCACAAATCACAATGTATCAATTCAAAAGGAAAACATGCTTTATTGTCACTCAATAAAAATAATTCACGACTCTGTTTAGCCTGGCAATACACATCACAGGACTTATTCAAACCATCACTAGAAATAAACTCAAATGGTAGGTTCTTCACGATCTTAGCTGAGGGATGCCCCAATCTTTGATGTCAAACAACCGGATCCTGCTTATCAACAACTCGATTTGCCTGAACACCAAAGCCACCCTTGAAGTAGTAGAGTCCCCCCTGCCTTTCACCGATTCCAATCAGCATCCTCAAACATCGGTCCTGATAACACAGCCAGATTTAACACAGTGTACCACACAGTTAGTATCATCAGCCAGATGCGAAACAGAAATAAGGTTGCAAATAAATGAGGTACATAATAAACATTGTTCAAGGTCAAGTGATTAGACAATCTGACCGTTCTACTTTTCACAGAAACAACTTTACTACCATCAGGAAGTTCAATAGTGCCAGAAGGCATATCATGTAAATTGGACAACAAAGACAAGTTACCCATGATATGATTCGAAGCACCCGTATCTATAAGACATAAACTGGACAGAAACTCACAACTCAATCAATCATCGGTGCTCTTATTACCCAAAAGAGAAAGCAGCTGTTGCAATTGCTTTGAACTCATACCTGGAATACCCGAAACAGGCACCGAATCACCACTGCCCATCGCGGCACCTCCACTGGTTGACGGACAGACCACTGCCCGTGCCTCAGCAACGCGAGGTCGCGTCGCTGCACCTGCTGCCGGTCCGCCTCCTTTCCCACGGCCAGCTCCGCGATCAGGGTTGGCCTTCCCACGGAATTGAGGCCGTTCTCCCCACCATTCTGGATATTCATTCTTCCCAAAGCAGGTAGATTCCTCATGCCCAATCCTACTACAGTAAGTGCAAGTGACATTAGGAAGAAATCTCGATTTATACTCAAAAGTACCTTTATGCGGGGCTTTCACAGCAAAAGTCATCACATCCGCCTGGTCAGATTTTATAGAACTGTTCTGGGTCTGTAGTTGCTCCACTTGATTCATTGCCTTAAACGCCCAATCCAAGGTGGGTAGTGGATTTTGCGCCAAAAGTTGAGAATGAAGGCTCCCAAATCGCTCCTGATTGATGCCAAACAAAAAATCATAAAACTTCGCCTCGTCATTTTTCTTCTGAAACTCTTCACTCATTCCACAAATACAAGCAGGCACTGAATTGTATCTGTCGAGTTCATCCCATACTTTTTCTAATCTTCCAAAGTATATAGCAACAGACATGGTGGCAGTCTGTTTGCAATTGGCCAGCTCAAATTTCAACTCCTGTTGTCGTTGCCCACTACTAACAGTAAACCGTCTCTGCAATAAATCCCACAACGGTTTTGCCTCTTCAAAATAAGGAATCGTGTTCTTCTGCGACTCGTCAATGGTGTTCATGATCCATTGCACGAGTGTAGATTGCACCACATCCCAATCATTCAGATATATCGGATTCACAAGTTTGCGAATACTACCATCCACAAAACCATACTTTTGCCTTCCTCGCAACGATAAGCGCATAGAACGAGCCCATTGTTTGTAATTTGCACCATTAAGTTTCACCGTACTAATCATGTTCCCCGGATTATCATTGGAGCCAAGATAATACGGAGAAGAAGGGTCAATTCGCCGATAAATAATCTCTGCATCAGGGTCATCAGTCCCGATCTTCGGGTTCGGGGGGTTTGCCGGAGCCGGCATCTGCTGGTCGACGCCGGGGGTCGTGGTCTTCAATCCTTCATCAGCCATGGTGAAGGAGATCGGGGGAGGGGGGGCTCGAAAAAACAAAGGTGAAGGCTAGGGTTTCTTAAAACCTGGCTCTGATACCATGATAAGATATATTTTTCTGTATTCATTATGAAATTGTACAAAGAGTTTATATACAGCTAACATACCAAACCTACGAGGCCCAAAATACACTTAACTATACAATATATCCAACAGTTTGCCACCAACGCTGCCCCGAAACTCAATTAGGATGATCTTGACCCCGTTTCTGAGAACTAGAGCTTTTGCTCTTCTTCTTCCTCTGCCACCTTGCCGACTCTGGTTCAGCCGATGAGGAAAGTGAAAGTTGGTGTGGAAAGAAAGGGTTGGAAGATCAACGACAAGTCGCGGAAGAAGGAATACTGAGGTATTCGTCAGAGGCCTTGGGGGAAACGGTGGCGGAAATTCAGTATTCCCAGAAGGGTGTCCAGGTCTGACTAGGAACTTTTGGCACTACCAAGGAAGCCACTAGGGCGTACGATGCAGCTGCGAAGCGTATTCGCGGCGACAAGGCTAAGCTAAACTTCCCCGAGGGGGAGGTTCCTAGTTATCAGCCGCGGTCGCTACTTTTAATGCCACCAGCTCTAGCCCTGCCAATGATGCTGCTTGCCAATCCTCGAAAGCAAATTTTGCCCTACATCCCACTTCATGGCAGTTTCCTTCCACCACATCCACCGTTATCACCACTCTTTGACATTTCTAGTTTTGAGTCATTTCTGCAGTTAGACCCCGAAGCACCATCAGTATCACCAGCAGCAGCGTCGCTCCTCCCCTATTTCCTGGGATCAATGGATATGATTCCATTGATTGCTAGCTCATGGATTAGAACATCCCTCTACACACCTCAACAACCCCCTCAAAAAAAGTCTCTCATTCCTAATTAGTCCTTCCTTGTGTTAGTAATCAGGATGAATAATCTTGTGTTGTATCATATCTAGATACTACCACTCTAGTGGAGATATATATAGAGGGCCCTATTTTGATTTGTACCTTATTACTTATAAATAGTTATATAACTGGACTCGTGTAATGGGACAGAGGAAGTCTATAAAATGAAATTGACCAGGGAAGAATATAAAGTAGATTACAAATACCCAATTTACATTCACAGTGGAAGCACGAATTTGGAACGAAATGGGCACAAATTTTATACTTTAAAATATAATTTTGATTCTTGTTTAAGTAAGTGTTATTTATAAAAATTTTACTTAGGTCTGATTTGTAAAGTTCTTAAATAAGCGTTACTTATACCCCAATACTTGCACGAAGGAAGCACGAATTTGGCACGATTTTTATAATTCAAGTATGCAAAAAAGAAAATTTTGAATCTTAGTTAAGTAAGCATTATTTATGAAATTTTAATTCGGCATTATTTGTAAGCTAAAATAAGCATTACTTTTCTATCTATAATTGATTGGCAAAGCAGATTACAAAAAGAAAGAATACAATCCTCAATAATAGAATTTATCCACGGTTTTCCTCCTTGAGCTGTGTTGCACTTCAACAACACAAAAAAGAGAAGCTGTGCGGAGGAAAAATCATCCTATGAGTTTGCCACCAATGCTGGTTGGAAATTCACTCAGAATGATCTTGGCACCATTTCTAAGAACTAGGACTTCAGCTCTTTTTCATCCTCTGTCGCTCCACAGACTCATAATCAGCCATAGCTGCAGAGAAAGGGAAAGTTGGTGTGGAGAGGAAGGGTCAGAACTTCGGCAATAAGTTGTGGAAGAACAAGTACCAAGGCATCTGGCAGAGGCCCTGTGGGAAACGGGCTGCGGAGGTTCGCAATCCCCACAAATGATAAGGTCATCCCTAGCTTGAACCAGTAGTCAGCATTTGTCGAGTCAATCCAAAGGGAACACCCAAAGAAAAGCATTGCAAGGAGGAAGAAATGGTCAAAGGAGGCAACCAACAAGCCTCTCGACCATCCGCTACTACCTAGTACAAGAATGGGGCAGTTTCTTGAACTTCTTGAAGGAACAAGATTCTTGAACCTCTTGGAACATTTCTTGATCGAACTTGAAGTATTTACAACTTCACGATCTGTCATGTGGTTACACTACTACAAAAAGGGGCTTTAAAGGTGGTTTTTTTGCACATTTAATGACGGTTTTTTAAGCATTTGAACCGCCATCTATCTGGCAGCCGTAGAAAGGTTACGGACTTTCTATGGCGGTTGGGAACCACCATAGAAAGTTCGGATTTTCTACGGCGTTTGGGAACCGCCATGGAAAGTTCGGACTTTCTACGGCGGTTTGGTTAGGAACCGTCGTAGAAATTTAGGACTTTCTACTGGGGTTTCCAAAAAAATCGCCATAGAAAATACTTTCTACGGTAGTTTTCTCTTACCCGCCATAGAAAGTCCTGCACTTTCTATGGCGGATAAGAGAACAGCCATGGAAAGTACCAAATTTATAAAAAAAAAAATTAAAATATTTCATTTTCTTATCTCTGCTTTCAAAATTTATAAATACAAAAAACAGCCAACCTAAAAGTTGAAATAAACTATTACAATAGAAATTAAGAAAAGACATACAACTATACAGCTATTTATCTGCAATATTAATAGTCATCTATACACATAAATAAATAGTAATGACTAAGGCATTCAAACTTTAGAAAGTTAAAAATCCAATCTCAACCTAATCAATTTTGAGAATAAAACAAACCAAAATCAGGAGGAAAATTAAGCAATGGAACATATAATAAACCACACTAGTTCTTTTGTTGCAAGAGATCTTGTTAGCTAATGCTTGTGCAGCTTTTCTTGAATTGTGCCCTGAACCAACAAGTCACATGCTATAACAAAACCAAAAGTCAAAGAACAACTCACAGATTATGTTTTATGCAGCAGCTAAGTTTTTCTGCACAACAATCAACCAGAAAAAACAAATACAAAATATGTGCACTACTGCCCAAACCCCCCTGCAACACTCTAAAACTTAATCAGCCAACAAATTTTCAATTGTTTCTTTGTCCCACAAAAACCACATTTGCATTAAACTCTGAAGGTAAATAAATGCATAAAACATTATGGTTCTTTTTCCTTTTTTTTTTAAGACGGCCTATAGAGAAAAATGACAACAAGGGATGAATGTAGCTAAGAAAGCAAATTTGAAAGTAAGCAATATCACTCAACTTAACTTGTATGCAGAGCTCCCATTGTAAATCAAATACAAGCAGCCAATCACCTCACAACCAACCCAAAATGATCAAAGAGTTGAACAGGCCAAAGAAAAGTTTACAAAAATTTAAAGAAAGGGAAACTATGTTGTGCCTAGGAAACATTTCTTGCTTTTAAAACTCAAGAAACTCACTGATGAAGAGTAAGATAATAGATCTTTTCAAATCCATAGCAACCAACTGCAACTGTGGCGGGTAAGGTAGGCGGCTCACATCATAGTGCACACATGTTGAGGGAAAAAAGCACTTTAAATACTACTCAATGCTTTAAAAAAGCACTTTAAATACTACTCAATGCTTTGTAAGTCCTGCATAAAGATAATAAAATAAGTTTCAAGAAGCAAGAACAGAAATAAAAATTTATAAAGACTAATAATCAAAAAGCACAGATGCACTATTGAACATGAATATATACAAAACCATATCAAAAAATTCTAGCAAACACTTGACAGAGCAACTAGGGCCAGTCAGTCCTTCTCTTGCATCCCATCCATTATAATGTTTATTCGTAATGCATACTCAGGAAGCTCAGGAGGAGCCTCTTGATCAGGAAAATTAAGATCTTAAAACTCACTTGGAAATCCAAAAAGGTAAAGATTTTCCTTCTCTGAAAAATATTAAAGTATTGAACACAACGTATAGAGATAAAAGTGACACAGAAATAGCATTTACGAAAATTTCTTTTGAACAACTTTCACAATCAAAAAAATGGCCAATTTAACACTAATCAAACCTGAATTTAATCATTCATCATCTCACCAAAACCCGAATTTAACACTAATAATAAACCCTAGGAGAATCGCAATAATCAAGTAACAATAAAATTTGTAAAGCTTAAATAAATTTGAAACTATTCGATATAACATTTTTTATGATTTGAAGCCCACAACAAGGACTGATTGTGGTGAAATTCTAGTGGGGGATTAACTCCAAGTGGTGGATGATGGCCGATTAAGAAACCATCTCCGAAGTTGGGTGACGGCGGATCTGGTTATCAACGCCGCCGGAAGAACGGCTTCGGGGGAAGACAAGAGAAAAAACCGGCGGCGAGAGGATGGGCGCCGGTGATGTTCCTTGCAGAAGATGTAGGGGAAGCGACGGTTGGCTGGAGATGGAAACAGAGGAAGCTCACAATTTTTCCCTTTAAATTCAAACGCCATCTTTGAAATCAAGTTTCTATGGCGGTTTTAATTACAACAATCGTAGAAAGTGCATTTTCTACGGCGGTTGTAATTAAAACCGCCATAGAAAGTAACTTTCTATGGCGGTTATTAAGAAACCGCCATAGAAAGTAACTTTCTATGGCGGTTTTAACTACAACCGCTATAGAAAGCCCGTAAAATATTGGGTTTTCTATGGCGGTTTATCTTAAACCGCCTTAGAAAGTGTTGGAAAACATTGAGAGAATTCCCGCGCGCAAAATAACACACAAAGTAACGTTACTTGTGTGTTATTTTTCTTTCATGTCTAAACAACACACAAAGTAATGTTACTTTGTGTGTTATTTTGCTTTCATGTCTAAACAACACACAAAGTAATGTTACTTTGTGTGTTATTTTGCTTTCATGTCTAAACAACACACAAAGTAACGTTACTTTGTGTGTGTTAAACCGCCTTAGAAAGTGTTGGAAAAAATTGAGAATTCCCAACCTTTATGTTATGATAAACAATAAAATTCATCATATTTATTAATTATATACAAACTCCAACCTCTTTATGTTATGATAAACAATAAATATATTTCAAATTTTTAGTTGACCAATCCATTATTTTAGGCCCTAAAATTTTTTTGAAGTATTGTTACATAATAATTATAAGAAAACTTCATAAATAGCAATTTTCATTGAATTACTAATAAGATTTTTGAAACACACACGGTTTTAACACATACTTTCTACGGCGGTTTGAATTAAAACCGCCGTAGAAAGTGTGTTTCTACGACGGTTTACCTTAAACCGCTTTTGAAAGTGTTAGAAAAAATTTGGATTCCCGCGTGCGCCTTTATTCTTATTAATTTCTAGTTTTTATTTTTTGTAAATTAACCATGCAATTTACTATTTATCAATTTTTATAGTAAAATTCATCATATTTATTAATTATATACAAACTTCAGCCTCTATGTTATGATAAACAACAAATAAATTTCAAATGTTTAGTTGATCAATCCATTATTTTAGGCCCTCAAAAATTTTTGCAGTATTGTTGCATAATAATTCTAAGAAAACTTCAAAAATAGCAATTTTCATTGAATTACTAATAATATTATTACTTCTAAATTTCTATCTACTTATCGCTATTTAAATAAATTAAATCAAGAAATTCAATTATGTGAAAATAAAAATTCATAGCGGCACTTAATACTCTTCACAACTGGTTACAAGTATAACTCAATGTCGTATCAATGTAAAGTTTTAATTAATTGTCGATCATTTCTGTATCTCTCATATATAGGCTAGTTAGATCTTCCTTTGCATCTATATATACCTTCTTTTATTAGAATTAAGAGTCGAAAAAATATAAAGAGGTGGACGTGAGTAATGCGCCTTTTCCCTGTATACAAAATTCAGATGATGCAGATAATATATTAAAATTTGAATATTAGAAATATCAGCATTATTGGAGTTTTAAACAACTCTAAACAAAAAGAAATTCAATTTTACTAGTAGTTATATATAAGCCCTAGACCCTAAACCCTATGCGTATATTCACCAATGGCGGCTATAAAAACCCCGCCATAGAAAGCAATTTTCCATGGCGGTTATTTGAGAACCGCTATGGCAAGGAGCTTTCTATGGCAATTTTTAACCAACAGCCATAAAAAATAGCTTTCTATGGCGGTTATTAAGAAACCGCCATAGAAAGTAGGGACTTTCTATGGCGGTTGCTTAAAAACCGCCATAGAAAGTTACTTACTAAGGCGGTTGTCAAAAAACCGCCGTAGATAATGGCTTTTTACAGCTGTTCTATATAAATCGCCGTAGAAAGTCCGTACTTTCTTTTTAATGGTAGTTTTGGTCTCTTCTACCGTTAAACTATAGCCGTTGAATCTACTTTTGGAGTAGTGTTACTACAAAAGAATCTTGAAGAAAAGTGTAAATCTTGATTTACAACATTTCCAAAGGGTTCCGAAAGCTTCTCAATGGATCTGAAATGTGAGGCCCCATATTTTAGCAGCGAAATCCTCAAACTTAAAAATGGTAAAAGTCAAAATTTTTGATCTAATAATTGTGTTTGACGTGAAACGTGAATTGCTTGTTTGAGTTATCAGGAACATGTATGTACCTAGTTTGGGTATTGTGTCTCTAATAAGCTAGGAAGGAGTATGTACCTAGGTTAACGTAGACCTAAAACGTAGGAGTAAAGGGTCACTGGAAGGTACTCAAAAGGAAAAGCTGAGTAGAGAAGAAGGCTGATGAAATACGGCAAAAGTTGTCCTGCCCTAGTAGCCGTGCGAGTTGGGTGAAAACTCGCACCAGCAAGGGCAGCCGAGCAACCATGCGAGTCGGACGACAAATCACACGGAGTCCAGTCATGGGAATTCGAATTCAAACCAAATTCTATCCTATCTTAGATTTGAACTCTGTGAATCCACATTGGTTGGATCATGTTTACCCTATTCCTAGACCTAATTAATGCCTATATAAGCATCATTAACTCTGACTTAACACCTTTAGTCGCCAAAGTGAACTCATCAAACTGGAAAACAAAAAATAAATCCTATAAGTTACTCAGGAGAACCGCCGCCACCGCCAGGAACGATGCCGCTGCTGTTGTGGTCTCTTCGGTTCGAAGCCACTTGGGACATCGTGGTAATCATGGGACCATTGTAAGTACTAAGATTCTTAAATTAGTTAATGATAAAGCATGATTCGTTTGGTTTAGAGGTTTAGAATGAGTTTTGACGAATTGCATGATTGATCTGTAGAGATGCATGTTTTAGGTGTTAATGCGTTCTTGATGTATTGCATGTCACGCAGGGATTGATGCATCTAGTCTGAACAAGAAAGAATCACAGATTTAAACGTTTAAAGAATCCAAAAATATGGAAATTGCATGTTTTGGAAATAGGGTCCATAACCATATTCGGGACTGGAGTACACGTAGTTAGGAGGGTTAAATTTGTCGTGTTTTGCTTGTTAACGTTAGTATGTAAGTTAGTCCTCGATTTGGTATATTTGGAATGGTTAGAAATGATGTGAAAACAGAAAAATGATGGCTTTGAAGAAGCTATCTCGAACCAAAAATTTTGGACTTGAACCAAATCAGACCGGACTTAACCCGAGATGACCCAATGGGTCCTTGTTAATCCGAAACTCAAACTTAACATCAAAAGTTAAAGTCAACCTTGGTTGACCCAAAAGTCAAACTTAACCTCAAAAGTTGAAGTCAACCTTAGTTGACCCAAAAGTCGAACTTGCTCAGAAAACCAACCAGTTTCTCGCTAGATAATAACCTAATTCTATTATCTGCAGGAGCTGATTGTTGAAGCGTTGACCAAAGATCGATCGATGTTGAACGTGCGCACTGTACCGATCGTAAGGTGAGGAATTACTTGCTAGTTTCATAAGACTTAAATGAACTATCTAAGTAGTACTTGTGTGTATGAATCTGTGCTAATATGTGCCTATTTTCTTAACAAAGTTTCCCACGCCTCACCACTTGCTTGGCTTCTAGAATGAATTTGATTTGAAGTATGTATGCTTAAGTCCTTCTTGACTTGACATAGTTATGCCATGAATTGGGTATTATGTACCGTACTTAACTTGACATGTTAACTTATTTACGTGCAACTAGAGAGGCCTATTTATGATATGATAGGATGGCCTACTACCACGAAGGATGAAACACTTCTTAGGGTAAGTTGCATGATATCTAGGATTGGATAATGCATCTAGAATGGTATCAAGCATGCTAGGGTTGCCATAATTACCTTAGCATGAAATAGGTCAGGGACCTATTAGATAAGACTTGGGCTTTGAGTCTTCCAGCATGACTAGATAGTAGCTGCTTGCCCATTATGTAGGGCTTGTCAGTGAAAGACCGTGTGCAGTTAGCCGACACTCCTTCTTTATGAGAGGAACACCCGATGGCCCGAAATGAGAAAAGCCCAGGATCAAAAACCCTTGCCGTCTAGCATACCCGATTCTACCGTTGTACGGCTGCCGTAGGGGCGATGTACTTTGCAAACCATCAAAACGTGAACAACCCGAAAATGTGAATAGATTCTGACTTAGTTTTAGATAAGAAAGCTCAATTGTGCAATCTGCCCACTAGGAGTCCAGTGACTCAAACTTATTGCATATGACTGTTGTTGCTATGCTGCCCTACTTGTTTACAGTATTAGCTTATGCATGCCTACACTGCCTGATTTACTTAACCTGCTTGACTTGCTAGATATATGCCTGTGCTTCCGCTGTGATATTGTGATAGTAAGACATGATTGTATCGTTACGTGGTAATATTGTATGCTGAAAGGTATGCCATGTACTTTTATGCTTAAATGTTGTATCTGTTCGCTCGGTGAGATTTTTATATAAACCCCGAGGTCTCTCACTGAACCTATTAAGCTCACCACTTTCCCCTCCATATATATTGTTTTAGGGGATTGACTTGAGTGGCGCTAGAGGTAAGGCCGACGGGCACCGTGAAGAAAGAAAAAGACAAACAAAGTGTAATTAGCTAGTTTGAGACTGTTTTGGGGAGGATAATTTGGCATGTGGCCGTCCTTGGACAAGTTTGTTTAATTATGCTGTATTGTTATCTTGACATGCTAGGATAATAATAATGATGTATGGTACTCTTTATGTTATTTTGTATCGATTGTTGGGCGAGAGCCCTGTATGACGCCACCCGGACTGTCCAACTCCTCATCGTCAGGAATTGTTATCCGAGGCAAAGGGGGTCAGGTCGGGGCGTCACAGTTGGTATTAGAGCCACCCGTTCCTAAAGAAAAGGATGGGTGTCCACACACATAAATGTAACATGATAGGATTGCTTGCATAAAAGATTTAGCAAAACTTGGAGAAGATCCTAAAATACTATATCTAGAAATTTGGAACTAGGTATTGATATTGAAACTTGCATAATGTGTAATAGCTTGTGATAAACTTACTTTCTCTTGACTTGTAGGTCATGGCACTTAATGATTCCGGGAGCATTTATGAACACGACAGTAAGGCAAAGGGAGTTTACTTTAGGTCCGGCCTGCATGGACCATTGCAGCACTGGTCCCCAACACATAGGCAAAAGTTAGGTCGGGATATGGGGGCGATACTACACTACCTGAACGATGTGGTAAAACATGTGATCTGCGAGAGGAACGACCTATGTAGAGAGGTGGAAACCTTGGAAGCAGAGCTTCGTCGGCATCGCTACAACAGTGCCGCGTTACAACGACTCTGGGCAGTGATGCAATCGTCGACAACGTCTCTCAGTGGACTCCTCTGTACCATGATGACGACCCTGCTAAATGATGTGCTACAAGCACTGCAGGCATAGCCACAGCCTCTGGCAGCTATGGGGGCTGAGCCAGAGGAGGAAGAGGAAGAGGAAAAATAAGACGAGTAGTCTTTGAGGGATAGTGTTTGGCGCTACTGTCTGCTCATTATTTTATTATAGCTTGTTTGATTAAAAGGGCAGGACATGTATTTTGGCCCTTTTATTTTATTTGAATTACCTGTGGAATTGTTATTTGGTTTGGTTGGAGAAGTGGGATCTCTCTAAACCGCATTTGGAAAAAAAAAATTACAAGTTTCCGCTGGTGACTTCTAGCTTGATTTAAATTTTGTAGCATGATGCTCTTAATGCATGACTCGCTTGAAACGTGAACAAACCTAGATGCCTATACTCTAGGTTTCAACTAGATTGTGTCGTGACCGGAATTATGTCATAGTGAACACCTTGTTTGGAACTTGTAGATGACAACGGGTGCCCAAGGAAACAATGCGTCTGGCTCAGGAGAAGGATAGGACCCTTTGCACATGGCCATTGGTCAGTTGACCACGCTAGTAGCTGATGTACATCGTAGGCCCGAATGCCAAAATGATGGGAACCGAGAGCTGACCCAGTAAAGTTTCATCCACGTTATTTCAATGGAGACCTAGACACCGACAAGGTTGTGGCCTGGCTCAAAAGCATGAAGAGGACCTTCGAGCTTATCGGGTGCACCGATGCTAGAAAGATTGAGTTTTCTACTAACTAGATGGATGTTGCCACGATAGATTGGTGGTGAGTGCTCAACCAGAAATGGATCACTGACCGAACCCCGAGGACTTGGGCAAACTTTACCACCGCCTTTCGGGTAAAGTACTCACCACAGGTGGTGCGGGACCACAAGGAGATGGAGTTTATGTTGCTTAGGCAAAGGTCCAAGACAGTCTTAGAATATAAGGCAATGTTTTTCCGACTGTCAAGGTACGTGCCTAGGATAGTGGCTACAGACAAGGATCGAAAGAAGAAGTTCATCTCCAGCCTCAAGCTCGAGATACAGTCCACATTGACCAACCAACCTACGCCGATGCGATGAACAAGGCCCAACGAGCAGAGGACGCCCAAGACAAGATCACCGCATTCCACTCTCGGTGCAAGGATAAAAAAGTGCTAAGAGCCAACGGGGGTATCAAGAAAACCGCCCACAAGGAGAAAAATGGTGAGGGCAGTAGGGCAAGCATCAATAAGGGCAAAGGGAAGGAAAGGCCCAAGATCATCTGCCACTTCTGCCAGAAGGCTGGCCACGTGGAGGTGGACTGCTGGCGCAAGGCCAACAAGTGTTTAAAGTGAGGGAGTAGTGACCATCAGATTCATAACTGTCCCAAAGTGAAACCACGACTAGCCAACGCACAGGTAAACCCGAAACTGGCTGCCGACTCGGGCAAGAGAGTAGCAACCCGTATCTTCGAGATTGAGCACAGGGAGGCCGACCAAAACAATAATGTGGTGAAGGTACTCTTTCTGTCCTAAACTTGCAAGCTAATGTGTTGATTGATCCGGCCTCCACCCAATCTTTTATTGCGGTAGATTTCGTGCCTAAAACTCTAGGACAGCCTGAGAAACTACCTTATACGTTGGAAGTAAGTACCCCAACTTCTGATGTCCTGTTGTGTACCGATTATGTCTATCGAGAATGTGCAGTAAACATCCAAGGGTAAAACCGGCCTGCGGATTAAGTCATCCTAGGCTTGAGGGGCTACGATGCAATCCTTAGAATGGATTGGCTAGCCAAGAATCATGCCTTCTTGGATTGCCGAGGGAAGGTGGTGATTTTCAAGGAACCCGGACAGCCAGAAGTGGAGCTAAGGTGAGGAGCAAGAAAATTGTGTCCCCAATGATCTCCAGGATGAAAGCCCAAAAGTTGTTGTGGAAAGGAGCGCAATGCTTCTTAGCTGTAATGATTAACAAGCCAAAAGAGAAAGCCAAGATTAAGACTACCCGCATTGTCAAGGAATACCCGGACGTATTCTTGGAGGAGTTGACTTTATTACCACCTAACCGCGAGATTGAATTCACCATAAACTTAGTCCCCAGAGCCAAACAATACTCCAGGACTCTATACCGGATGGGCCCAGCGGAACTGAGTCAGTTGAAGAAACAGATTGAAGAGCTGCTAGCACAGGGTTACATTTGAACTAGTACCTCACCGCTATGTGCTTTTATGCCGGAACGCTGTATCTGTTCGCTCGGCCTTTTAGCTAAAAGACTTACGGTGGGATTTTTATATAAACCCTGAGGTCTCTCACTGAGCCTATTAAGCTCACCCCTTTCCCCTCTAAATATATTGTTTCAAGGGATTGACTCGAGTGGCACTAGAGGTAAGGCCGACGAGCAACATGAAGAAAGAAAAAGACAAGCAAAGCGTAATAGCTAGTTTGAGACTATGTTTTGAGAAGGATAATTTGGCCTATGGCCGTCCTCGGACAAGTTTGTTTAATTCCGCTGTATTGTTATCTTGAGATGCTAGAATAATAATAATGATGTATGGTACTTTTTATGTTATTCTTTATTGATTGTTGGGCGAGAGCCCTGTATGACGCCACCCGGACCGTCCAACTCCTCCTCTTCGGGAATTGTTATTAGAGGCGGGGGGGGGGGGGTCGGGTCGGGTCAGGGTGTCACACGGAATGCTCTGAACTATTTGGTGAAGTTTTCAGCACTTCCAAAAACGCATACTGCATCAAAATGAGCCAAAACCATAGTATCTGCAGCTTATTAATTTTGGCCAGCCCACCCATGAAGCCCATGAATGAAATTCATGTCCAAATACAAGTGGGTTAAGGATTTTAGAAAACAATTAGAATTTGTGCATGTTTCCTAATTCTTTTCCTAGTTAATTATAGTTAGTAGTTTCCATAATTAAACTTGTTACAACTTTACTAACTCTAGTAATTTTCAAAAAGGGCATTACGATAAATGCACTTCTTGTTTCCCTTTTTGAGTAGATTTTTAGTTTGTTTCCTTTTATTTTCTTAAGTGAATTTTTGGCTATGGTAAACTAGTGATAGCCGAAAATAACACTTGCCAATTCCATGCTTCTTTTGGAATTTGATAATTGTAAGGAATTTCGAACTCTAGTTGGTTTCCACTTTTATTTTCTTTTTCCTTCCTTATTTCTCTTCCAAATTTCGTGCTCCCTCTAACCTATAAATAGAGGAGTAGCCGAAATTATTGTTCAAAATTTGTATTTTGCTAATGAATAATATTGTGAGGTCGTTTACCTTTACCTTAGAGTTCTCATTACTTGAACTTGTGTATTTGCATGTTTTGTTAAATTATACTTGTTGTGAAACTTGAAAATTTAGGTTACTTGCTCCACCTAAATTTCCATTGTTTCAAATTCATGTTAATCTTGCTAAGTTAAGATAAAGCAGCTAGTCTCACTTAAATTAGCTGAGTAATTTTTGAGATTCAAGAGAGTAAGCTTATGACCGACATTGTTTGACTTTTCTTGGCAACTTTCCACTACTGTGAGGATCTCTTCATCAAATTGCTCACATCAACAAGGGTATTTGGGTATGGCTAGGAACTTTTGGCACTACCGAAGAAACCGCTAGGGTACGATGCAGCTGCGAAGCTCATTCACAGTCACAAGGCTAAGCTAAACTTACCTGAGAGGGAGGTTCCTAATCATCAGCCGCTGTCACTGCTTTCAATGCCACCAGCTTTAGCCCTTCCAAAGATGCCACCTGCCTGTCCTCATAAGCTATTGTACCCTACGTCCCTCCTCAGGATAGTTTCCTTCCACCGCATCCGCCAGCATCACAGGTCTTTGACATTTTTAGTTTGGAGTCCTTCTGGGGTTAGACCCCGAAGCGCCATCAGCAGCAGCAATCCCTCTTCCCCCATTCGCTGGGATCAATGGATATGATTCCATTATTTACTGGTTCATAGATTAGAACATCCCCCTACCCTACCCAACAAACCCCTAAAAAAAAGTCCCTTATTCCTAATTATTCTTTCCTTGTGTTAGTAATTAGGATGAATAATCATGTGTTTATCATAGATACTACCCCTCCGTCCAATATAGATATAGAGGCCCTATTTTTAGTTGTACCTTGTTACTTATAAATTGTTATATTAGTAGGACAGATGAAGTATATGGAATGAGATTGATGAGGGAAGAATATAAAGTAGATAAAAAATACCCATTTACTTTCACAAAGCAAGCGCAAATTTGGAACGAATTTTATGATTTCAAATATAAAAAATAAAACTTTGATTCATGTTTAAGTGTTATTTAGAACTTTGTTAATTGGGACTGATTAGTAAAGTTCATAAATAAGTGTTACTCATACCCCTATACTTTCACGAAGGAACCACAAATTTATCACATTTTTATAATTTAAAATATGCAAAAATAAAATTATGAATCTTAGTTAAGTTAGCATTATTTTTAATATTTTTTAACTAGGCATTATTTTGAAAGTTCTTATTAATTGTTACTTTTCTATCCATAATTGATTGGTTAAGTAAATTAACAAAAAAGAATGAATAAAAAGATCAATAATAGTATACATCCTCCGTCTCCCTCCCTGAGTTACTCTGTGCTTCAACAACACAAAGAAAAAAAAAAAGAAGGGCGGAGGATCAATCATTTATGAGTTTGCCACCAACGCTGCTCGGAAACTCACTCAGGATGATCTTGATATCGTTTTTGAGAACTAGGACTTCAGCTCTTCTTTATGGTTTGCCGCCCCACCGACTCAAATCAGTCACAGCCGCAACCGTTGAGGAAAGGGAAAGTTGGTGTGGAGAGGAAGGGTCGGAAGATTGGCGACAAGTCTCGAAATAAAGAGTACTGAGGCATCTGAAAGAGACCCTGGGGAAAACAGGCGGTGGAGATTCGCGATCTTCATAATGGTGTCTGGGTTCGGCTAGGCACTTTTGGCACTACAAAAGAAGCCGCTAGGGCGGTTGATGCAGCTGCGAAGTGCATTCACGGGGACAAGGCTAAGCTAAACTTCCCCGAGGGGGAGGTTATAATCATAAGCCGTCGTCGCCGCTTTCAATGGCACCAGCTTCAGCTCTACTAACGATGCCACTGCTAGTTCTCATAAGCTCATTATGCTCTATGTTCCTTCTTAAGGTAATTTCCTTGCACTGCTGCCATTGTCACTGCATCCGCCGACATGACCAGTCTTTAATAGTTCTAGTTTGGAGTCCTTATTGAGGTTAGACCCTGAAGCAACATCAGCAGCAACAATCCCTCCTACCCTATTTGCTGGGATCAATGGATGTGATTCCACTGATTATTGGTTCATTAATTAGAACATCCCCCTACCCTACCCCACCCCAAACAACCCCTTAAAAAAAACCAGTCCCTTTTTCCTAATTAGTCTTTCCTTCTGATAGTAATTAGGATGAATAATCTTGTGTTGTATCATAGATACTACCCTTCCGTCTGATAAAGGGCACTATTTTAACTTCTACCTTATAAATTATAAACATTTATATTACTGGACTTGTTTAACGGGACTGATGAAGTGTATGAAATGAGATTGACCAGGGAAGAATATAAGGTAGATTAAAAGTACCCATTTACTTTCACAAAGAAAGTACAAATTTGGCAATATTATAAAATTTTAAGGAAATATTGCAGTTTTAGTCCACATTGTACGTTTGGGTCTTTTGCAATTTTAGTCAATGTTGACTAACGGTAAAAAGGGTTGACTGTTAATTTTTTTAATTTTCTTTTAAATGGACTAAAATTGCAAAAAAAAAGCTGAAAAAAATGTGGACTAATTAAGAATTTTTTAAAGAATGTGGACCATATTTACAACTTAAGTAAAGATTGTGGACTAAAATTGCAATTTTTCCAATTTTTTAAATTGGCTTGATTTGTAAAGTTCTTAAATAAGCATTACTTATAACCCTATACTTTCACAAAGGAAGCACGAATTTGGCATGATTTTTATAATTTCAAATGTAAAAGTTTGAATCTTAGTTAAGCAAGCTTTATTTATAAATTTTTTAATGGAAAATTTGTAGTTTTAGTCCCTCAACTTGACCCTCGTTAATCTTTTAGTCCCTCAACTATTGAAACTCGCAATTTTAGTCCCATAATTATCACTTTTTTGCCATTTTGGTCCCTCTTACCGCAAGATACCATCTTACCGGTCATTTGGGGGTGAAAATGAAATATTAAAAAAATTTTGACCCTTTTTTGTAAATTGCAGAAAAATATACTATTTATAAGTGAAAAATCACAATTTTGGTCCCTCATCTATACCCTCGTTACACTTTTAGTCCCTCTTCTATTGAAACTCGCACTTTTAGTCCCTTAACTACACTTTTTTGCCATTTTGGTACCTATTACAGCAAGCTAGCGGTTGACTGATGAAGTCAACAGTAATTTAGACCTTATTGAAAAAATTATAAAAGTTTTGGGCCGAATCATAATAACTTAAAATGTTAAAAAAAATAAACAAAAAAAAAACTTTTTTCTATAAACCTTAAACCAAATCGACGAAAATAGAACCCATCGTCTACACCCCTAAACAGCCCACCGCCGCCTGACTTGAAGGCATTGCTCCATTAATAGCTACCTTTCTCCGTCGGCTTTGAAGGATTCTTTTCTATTCCCCTATTCCTGTGCTGAAAGTGCCTGCAGTTTTGTTTGGATTTTTGTCTATTATTACTATGTTTATTGTTGGTCTCTAGTGAATAATGTACCCATTTTTGTTAGATTCTTTTCCCTGTTTCTTCCTTTTCTGTTCATGGATTTTATTTTACAAAATGAGGAGCGAAGTTTTTACTCTGCGATTTTTATCTGATCCATGTCAAGTTCTAATTGTTGTTGATATGTTTGGGGTTTCAAATTTCTTCCACTGTTTTTTTCAGATTTGGTTTTGGTTGTGGCGCTATAATTTTGCTTTTGAAAAATTTTGCATTGGCTGAATTTACTGATATGGTTGGTTGGCTTATTTTGTGTTGATTGCAAGTACATAAACAAAAGCTAGGCTAGTTGCTACAACCAAGTATAGTCTTAGGATGGACACATTGAACTCCCCATTCCACTAATAAATTTTGCATTTTGAATGCACATTCTTATATCTCCAATGTAACTTTTTATATTTTTATTGCAATTTTCTCAATTCTAGTGAATTAGATGAAGAATAGGGCATTTCTGAGCAAGAAAGACGATAAATTTCTATGGATAAATTTCTATGCGAGAGAGAAATCAAATGAAGAATCCAGTGGCCTTGGCTTGCTTGACGACCTCCGCCGGAGTGAAAAACAGGTTGGCCATGGTGGAAATCGCGCCCCGAAAAGATGCCCCGAGGAAAGCGAACACGAATTCAGTGGAATTGGGGAGGAGAATCATAATCACGTCGCCCAGTTGGAACCCGAGCTTGTTGAGCCCGGACTCCACTTTTCTTGAAATGGGCTCAACTTCGGCGAAAGTGTAGCTCTGATTGGTGGCACCATTGTAGGTTTTCAATTTGGGGAAAGAAAAAGAAGAAGAGCTCTTTTTCTTTATTTTTTAAAAAGGTTTTTAATTATTATGATTTTGCCTAAACATTTTATAATTTTTTATTGTGATCCCAAATGACTGGTTGCCGGTAGTTTACCAGCAAGAGAGACCAAAACAATAAAAAAGTGATAGTTAAGGGATTAAAAGTGCGAGTTTCAATAGAAGAGGGACTAAAGTTTGTATAGATGAGGGACAAAAATTGCGATTTTCCCTAAAAGGAATTTTTTTTTTTAAACTTTTAAATTATTATGTTTTGGCAAATTTTTTTAACTTTTCAAAAAGGTCTAAATTACCGTTGACTTTGTCTGTCAAACGGCAGCTTGCAGGTAAGAGGGACCAAAACGGCGAAAAAGTGATAGTTACAGGACTAAAAGTGCGAGTTTCAATAGTTGAGGGACTAAAAGTGTAACGAGGATCAAATTGAGGGACCAAAACTACAATTTTACCATTTTTTAATCTTTATTATTTGTAATTTCTTAAACAAGTGTTACTTTTCTATTGGTCGGTTAAGTAAATTACAAAAAAAGAAAGAATACAAACCTCAGATGGACACCGGAACCGGACCAGCGGTTTCGGACCCGGAATCGGAACCGATTGAGGAGGTTCTGATTCCGGTTCCACCTTGGACAGAACCAGGAACCGTCGGTTCTAGACGGTTCCCTACTTAAAGTGCTAAAAATCATATAACACTTATGTTGAAGAAAGGTTTTGAACCCATTTCATTCTGTTACTAAGTCTTTAGGAAAACTAAATAACCACTTAAGCTACTCCCATTTTTGTGATATCTTTCTTATTATTAATATTATATTATATGTTTATTTATATATAACATATGTAATTAGATAATATAATTATTTTATACTACATATATTATAATAATATATAAAATCATGTTATAATTTACGTTACGTATACTATTAATATAAGTAAACATTAAATTAAATTAAATATATATATATATGTATAAATATAAACTAATTATCGAATTAAAACTGCTTCAATTTGAACAAAATCGGAACTATGACAGAATCGGAATCGTAACTGTGACAGAACCAGAACCGGTGGTTCTAGAACCGTCCTGGAACCGGAATTGGCAGTTCCGGAACCGTTCCCCCCAGGGTTCCATTTTTGGTTCTGGTTCCACTTTCCATGGAACCGGAGCCGGCGGTTCTGGAACCGTAATCGGCAGTTCCGGAACCATGGTCCTGTCTAATCCACCGTTTCCCTCCTTGAGTCATGCTGCGCTTCAACAACACAAAGAAGAGAATATGTGTAGGGGAGCTATCGTCTATGAGTTTACCACCACCAATGACCGAAAACTCGCTTAAGATGATCTCGATAACATTTCTCCGAACTGGGGCTTCGGCATTTCATCATCCTGTTTGAGAGAGGAAGGGTCAGGAAGTTCGGCGATAAGTCGCTGAAGTAAAAGTGCCAAGGCATCCAGCACAGGCCCTGAGGGAAATAGGAGGCAAAGAAATGTGGTATTCAGAAAGGTGTCTTGGACAGGAACTTTCGGCAATACCGAGGAAGCAGCTTAGGCGTATGATGCAACCTCGAAGAGCATTCCCAGTGACAAGTCTAAGCTAAACTTCCCGAGGTGGAGGTTCCTAATCATCAGCTATCGTCACCGCGTCCAGTGCCACCAGCTTCAGCCCTGCCAGCGATGCCACCAGCCAATCCTCATAAGCTCATTGTGCCGAACGTCCCTCTTCGGGGCAATTTCCTTCCACAGCCGCCGCTGCCACCGCATTTGCCGTTATCACCAATCTTTGACATTTCTAGTTTGGAGTCCTCTCTGCGGTTAGATCCTGAAGCACCATGAGCATCTCTAGCAGCAGCAATCCTTTCTCCCCCATTTGTCGAGATCAATGGATATGATTCCATTGATTAAGGGTTCATGGATCACAACATTCCCTACCCCACCCCCAACAATCCCCTAAAAAATAGTCCATTTTTCCAAATTAGTCTTTCCTTGTATTAGTAATTAAGATGAATAATCTTGTGTTGTATTATAGATACTACCCCTTCGTTCAATATAGATGTAGAGGGCCCTATTTTGAGTTGTACCTTAGTACTTATAAACAGTTATATTACTGGATTTGTTTAATGGAACAAATGAAGTATATGAAATGAGATTGACCAGGGAAGAATATAAGGAAGATTAAAAATACCCTTTTACTTTCACAAAGGAAGCATAAATTTGGCACGATTTTTATGACTTCAAATATAACAAAATAAAATTTTGATTCATGTTTAAGTAAGTGTTATTTATAATTCTTTTGATTAGGCGTGATTTGTAAAGCTCTTAAATACCTTATACTTATACCCCTATACTTTTGTGAAAGGCGCACAAATTTGGCCCGATTTTGATAATTTTAAAATATGCAAAAATAAAGTTTTGGATCCTAGTTAAGTAAGCATTACTTATAAAGTTTTTAATAAGGTATTATATGAAAAGTTCTTAAATAAACGTTACTCTTCTATCTATAATTGATTGGTTAAGTAAATTACAAAAAAAAACAAACCTCAATAATTGTTTTCATCCACCGTCTCCTTACCTGGGCCGCGTTGTGCTTTAACAACACAAAGAAGAGAAGATGTACGGAGGAGCAATCATCTTTGAGTTTGCTAAGTTTGCTACCAACGCTGTCCGAAAACTCACTCAGGGTGATCTCAACACTATTTCTCAAAACTGGGGCTTTGGCTCTTCATCATCCTCTGCCACCCTGCCGACTCAGAATCAGTCGTAGCCATAGAGGAAAGGGACATTTTGTGTGGAGAGGAAGGGTCGGAATGTAACGCCCCGACCCGACCCCCTACCTTGGATAACCGTTCCCGACGATGAGGAGTTAGACGGCCCGGGTGGTGTCATACATTATTATTATTCTAGCATGTCAAGATAGCAATACAGCAGAATTAAATAAAATTGTTTGAGGACGGCCATTGTCCAAGTTAACCTCCCAAAACATAGTCCCAACTAGCTATTACACTTTGTTTGTCTTTCTTTCTTCATGGTGCTCGTCAGCCTTACCTCTAGCACACTCGAGTCAAACCCCTGAAACAATATATAAGGAGGGGAAAGGGGTGAGCTTAAAAAGCTCAGTTAGAGACTTTGAGGTTTATACAAAATCCTACCATAAGTCTTTTAGCAAAAGGTCGGGCAAATAAATACAGAGTTTAGGCATATAAGCTCATGGCATACATTACAGCATACAGTATTACAGTCTCACAATACAAATAGGTCATACTATCATCACGTCACAGCGGAAGCACAAGCAATCATAGCAAGCGAGTCAAGTATGGCAAGTAAATCACCCAATATAGGTATGCATACAGCTAATACTGAAAACCAGCATGGCAGTATAGAAACAACAGTCATATGCAAAAAGTTTGAGTCACTAGACTCCTAGCGGGCAGATTTCACAGTTGAGCTTTCTCATCTAAAGTTAAGTCAGAATCTATTCACATTTTTGGGTTGTTTATGTTTTGATGGTTTGCAAAGCACATCACCCCCACGGCAGCCGTACGACGGTAGAACCGTGTATGCTCGACGATAGGGGTTTTGGATCTTGGCCTTTTCTCATTTTGGGCCATCGGGTGTTCCTCTCGTAAAGAAGAAGTGTCTGCTAACTGCGACACGGTCTTTCACTAATAAGCCCTACACAATGGGCAAGCAGCTACTATCTAGTCCCGTTGGAAGACTCAGACCCCAAGTCTTATCTGGTATGTCCCTGACCTATTTCACGCTAAGGTGATCATGGCAACCCTAGCATGCTTCATACATATCTATATGCATCATGCAATCCTTGATGTCCTGCACTTTACCCTGAGATGTGTATCATCCTTCGTGGCAGTTACTCATGCTATCAGATCATAAATAGGCATCTCCAATTGCACGCAAGCACCTTAACATGTCAAGTCAAGTAGGGTACATAATAAGCAGTTCATGGCATTATCATGTCTATTCAAGTAGGATACACAATAATCAATTCAAAGCATTATCATATCAAGTACGCACATAGCCCTTAAGCATACATATTCCAAGTCAGGTTTAATCTCGAAACAAGCAAGTGGTGAGGCGTGGAAAACCTCGTTAGGAAAATAGGCACATAATAGCACGTATTTATACACACAAGTACTACGTAGATAGTCCATTTAAGTCTTCTGAAGCTAACGAGTAATCCCTCACCTTATCATAGGTGAAGTGCGCACATTTAACATCGTTCGATCCTCGATCAATGCTTCAACGATCAGCTCCTGCGGATAACGGAATCAAGTTATTATTTAGCGAGAAACTGGTTGGCTTTTCTATGCAAGTTTGACTTATGGAACACTAAGGTTGACTTTAACTTTTGAGGTTAAGTTTGACTTTTGGGTCAACTATTACCCATTGGGTCAGTTTGGGTTAAGTCCGGTCTGGTTTGGTTCAAGTCTGGTTTAGTTTGGTTCAAGTCCAATCGGGTTTGGTTCAAGTCGAGTCTAGTTCTGTTCAAGTTCGATCGGGTTTGGTTCAAGATGAGTTTGGTTCAGTTCAAGTTAAGTCTAGTTCGGTTCGAGTTAAGTCTGGTTCGGTTCAAGTCAAGTTTGGTTCTTTCGAGCCACATTTGGTTCGGTTCGAGTCAAGTCTAGTTCAGGTCAAGTGGTTTAGGTCAAATGGTTCAGGTCAAGTGTCTCAGGTCAAGTTAAGTTCAGGTCAAGTGTCTAGGGTCAAGTCAAGTTCAAGTCAAGTGGTTTAGGTCAAATGGTTCAAGTCAAGTGTCTCAGGTCAAGTCAAGTTCAGGTCAAAGGTGGCTAAGTCGAGTGCCTGTGCGAGTCACATGGTTGATTGCACAGCTGGGCTTGGTCCGAGTTTTTGTGTGAGTCGCACGAGTACTCGCATGCCTAGTCCCTGTCCAAGTTCCCGTGCGAGTCGCACTCGAACTTGAGTTCTGGGCAAGAACTTGCCCAGAATTTCTTGTTTGGGATGGCTTCTTCGAGGCAATCGTTTTTACGTTTCCAGTTCATTTTTTACGATTCCAAAAAACGAATAATAGTTCATCATCCCCTACTTTTGAATCTTAATACTAACAATGGTCTTTTGATTACCACGACCTTCTAGGTGACTTCGAATGGAAGAGACCACAACAATAGCGGCGATGTGGCGGTGGCGGTTCTCCTATGTAGTCTTATAGGTTTTTCCTTTTTTCTATTCTTTCTTTTGTTTGCTGAATTCCTTTGGTGACTAAAAGTATTAAGTCAGAGTTAATGATGCTTTTATAGGCATTAATTAGGTCTACGAATAGGTTAAATGCGATCCAAACTGATTTGGATTTGCTGCGTTCAAATTTGAGATGGGATAGAGTTTGGTTTGAATTTGAATTCCCGAATTCCCGCGACTAGGCTCCGTACGAGTTGTCGTTCAACTCGCACGATTGCTCCGCTGGCCCTGCTCGTGCAAGTTGTCGTCCGACTCACACGGATGCTCAGACAGGCCAGCTTTTTACTGGTTTCCTCAGCCTTCTTCTCTACTCGGATTTTTCTTTTCAGTACCTTCCGGTGACCCTTCACTCCCACATTTTAGGTCTACGTTAACCTAGGCACATATTCCTTCCTAGCTTACTCGAGAAACAATACTCAATCTAGGCTCATAATGTTCACAATCACTCAAACAAACAAGTCACGTTTCATGTTAAATACAAGTATTAGATCAAAATTTTGACTTTTACCATTTTTAATCCCTATGGTTTTGCTCTGAAAAATTTGGGGCCTCACACGGAAGATCGGTGACAAGTCACGAAGAAGAAGTACCGAGGCATCTGGTAGAGGGTCTGGGGAAAATGGGTGGCGGAGATTCGTGATCCCCAGAAGGGTGTCTGGCTCTGGCTAGGAACTTTCTGCAATATCGAGGAAGCTGCTAGGGCATATAGTGCAGCTGCGAAGCTCATTCACAACAACAAGGCTAGTTAAACTTCCTCAAGGGATAGGTTTCCTATTTTGAGTTGTACCTGATTACTCATATGTAGTTACATTACTGGACTAGTTTAACAAGACAGATGAAATATATGAAATTAGATAGACAAGTGAGGAATATAATGTGGATGAAACTTTCATGTAGGAAGCACGAATTTTATGTTTTAAAATATAACAAAATAAAATTGTGAATCCTTTTCAAGTAAGCCTTTATTTATAAATATTTCAATTAGGCCTAATTTGTAAAAGTTCTTAAATTAGCGTTACTTATACCCCTTTACTTTCATGAGGGAAGCACGAATTCTACACAATTCTTATGATTTTAAATATGACAGAATAAATTTTATACGTAGAAATGAATATTAGTAATTAAATCAACACGTGAGTATCAAAATATATCACTTAATTAAACATAATAAACACATTAATCACAAAAAATCTTGAGAAACTTTCATATTTATTCATCCATATAAGCAAAATTTTGAACCTGCATATAAAATTATCTTAAATTTAATATATATATATATATATACATATATATAGGTCCAGAGAAAATTTTAGAAAAGATAAACTAACACTACAAAAAAAAAGGCCTTTGGTGACCACGCTGAAATTGGTCACCAAAGGCATAAATCTGGTCACCAAAGCCTTTGGTGACCAGAAAAATCTTCGTCACCGAGAGGTCACTGAAGCTCGGTCACCAAAGGGTCGGGTGACCAATCAAAAAGGCTTGGTCACCAAAGAGTATCTTTGGTGACCAAAACCGAGTAGTCACCAGTTTCTGACCAACTGTTTGTAGTCATCAATATGGTCACCAAAGGGGCTCGATTTGGTCACCAAAGGTATGCCTTTAGTGACCGAATTTAACGACCAAATATATGGTCACCAATGTTTCATTAGTGACCGTATTATTTGGTCACCAAATGGAAGGATGTGGTCACCAAATATGCATTCTTTTGGTGACCAAATGTTTGGTCACCCAAGTATCATGGTTAACGCAGTTGGGTGAAGGCATTGGTGACCATAAATTTGGTTACCAAATTTTGGTGACCAAGTATTTTAGTCAAAAGAGGACCATAGTTGGAAAGTTTGGTGACCAGAACTTTTGGTCACCAAAAGGTTTGTAAGAATATTTTTGGTGACCAGAACTTTTTATTTTTTGGAAAATGTAAATGATTTATTCCACCAGAAAATAACGGCCAAACCCATGAGATCAAAAGTACAGAGTACAGAGTTTCACCAATACATCTAAATAGGGGCAAAGCCCTAATCAAATGCATTACAATCAAAATTAGCCCCACTAGCTAACAAATATTAATTCTCAAAATAACTAACAAGGCTATATATCAAGAGTTAGGGGTATTCCCCTAACTAAGAAGCTCACAAACCAAACTCTAAAACAAAGATTGAACTAGGAATAATTCAACATTTGTAGAATCTTCAAGCTTTAAACAACCCCATTGGGCCTTGCACTTGACTGCCAGACGCAATCAGAAACAGCAGAATCACAGCACACGTATGTTCCAGCAATACTTAGCTGGCCAAGAATTTTGCCATTCCATGAAACAGAACAGAGCATTCTGTTTTCAGCACCCATCCAATGTTGCTGAAAACACACAATAGCTCTATCCAAACACCCACAAATCACAGTCCATTCATGCATCAAATTAGCGAAGTAGATCGAAATAGAGTAGCGAAGCCAAATATTTCCCGGAACAGCCAAGGAAACATTCAAACACACCCAAATTTTCCACATCCTTGTTTAGCCAAAGATAGCACAGAGCAAACTCTAACAGAACAAGCATTCATAATTCCCAAAATCAGAAATTAAGTTCAAGCACATCAATCAAATTTCCAGCAACCTGAGCAATAAAAACACTCCAGCAAACCTACAAATCTTCCAATTCCAATATCTAATTCCATAGTTTCCAGAATCAGAAAATGAAAGCCACATTCATAATTCCAGCACTTCCCTCAATTTTCCAGCCAAATCCTGGAACAGCCAAGGATAGTACATTTCAGTCCCCCTCAAACAGAATAGCTCTAGCTGTCAAACCCCAAACGAACTTAAATTTTTAGCTCTTAAATTCCAGAAGAAAGTTAAGCGCATAAAAATTTAGCCTCTCCAATTCTCCAATTAATTCCATTCAGCACATCCATTCCAAATTTCACAAGAATTCAGCACACAAAATTTCAGCACATACATTTCCAAAGAAAATTCTGCACCAAAAATTCAGTCTACCAATTCGATGCCAATCAGCACTTAATTTCCAGAATTTCAAAAGTTTCTAGCACACGAACTAGAAATCTAATTCCGAAAATCCCAGTTTCAAATACATTTCTAGAAAACAGGGAGTATAAGCTCCAAATGCATTTTCCACTTCTTTAGACCACCCCCCATTTTTAACTGGCTTACAATACCATTCCAATGGCTTGAAAGCCATCTTCTTCTACACCAAGATTTGCACTCACCTAGTCACCTATGCAATCACTCAATACATTATTTATCCCTTAAATATTCTCCTTTAAGTCTCTGCAGCGATGAGTTTTCCTACCCTGCAAGTTCCTATCATTAGAAAAAATAGTCTGGACAGAAACAAAGTAAAGCCTATAACATAAGAAGATACAAACAACTACCATTCCCCCAAGATAATAGGAGAAAAGAAAAAATAGAACCGTTGACTTTGTGAGAGCTCAGAGTAACTCAAAGCTTTTAGTGTTGAAAATGGTTGACTCGGAACAGGAGAAAACAGTATCCAAGTCTTCACAAAATTTACGCCACAATAAACGTTTGGCTTCGCCAAAAACATTCATCCCCTTCCTGTAATGATTTTCTTGACACCCAGCAATTTCACTGACAGCCAAAAAAATCACCCCACCGGATCTGTTCACTTCACTTCCATTAATTAAGGGCCTGTTCTTCTCCATGTTCTCAGACCCGGTTCTGAGTTTTTAGGTAGAGATCGAATGGGTTGAGACCCAGAACAAAGAAACGTCGTTCTCAGACCCGGGTCCACAACACAAATTCCACCACCACCCGGTCCGCCCCGCCGCCGCGCGGCGGCGGCCCAAAACCTAAATCCCCAAAATCAACTTCTTCTTCTTCTTCTTCTTTTTTCTGTTTCAATCAAACCCATTTGAGCTTGAAGTTTTAATTTTCCCCAAAGTTGGGATTTGGGGATTCTAATTGAAAATATACTATCACAAATGGGTTTGTGATTAATTGTGGGGGAGGAAGAGGAAGAAGAAGAAGAAAAAGAAGAAGAGGAGGAGGAAGGGCCGGCGGCGCGAAGAAGAAGAAGACCGCCGGCGGGGAGAAGAGGAAGAAGAAGAAGAAGAAGAAGAAGAAGAAGAAGAAGAAGAAGAAGAAGAGGAGGAGGAGGAAGGGAAGAAGTGCGAAGAAAAGAAGAAGAGGTGGAGGAGGAAGGGAAGAAGTGCGAAGAAGAAGGAGAGGGCAGCGGGAAGAAGAAGAAGAAGAAGAAGAAGAAGGAGGAGGAGAAGAAGAAGAAGAAGAAGAGGAGGAGGAGGAGAAGAAGAAGAAGAAGAAGACGCGAGAAGGAGAAGAAGAAGAAGAAGAAGAAGCAGGAGAAGACCAAGAAGAAGAAGAGAGGTCAGATTTCGGCGGCTGGGGGAAGAGGAGCGCGGCGGCGGGAGGGCGGCGGCGACAGTGGGATTTGAGTTTGTGAACTGGGTTTGAGAATTGGGTAAAGAACATGGGGTTGGGTTAGATTTTTGGGTTGAGACCCAAAAAAAGGCTAGAACCGGGTCTGAGAACATGGAGAAGAACAGGCCCTAAATGGTAAAACTTACACAATTTGTTCATTTTCCAGCACAAACTAAATCAAATCCATAAACCCCACCTCATAGTAGCATCAAATCTAGCAGAAAAACCCAAGCATACGAAGGCACCCAGAAGCTCAAACGTCAAAGTAAGCCTTCGAAACGCCCTCCCTCTAAGTGAAAACTTCCAAACTTCAGAACGTACAATTCGCACAAGTCAAAAACAAACACACAAAATCATGAAAGCAAGAAAAAAGGAAGAAATAGAACCTATCGAAAAGCCAAATCTTCCGAGCTGATGCGCGACGTACGATTGGCTTCCAGGAACAGAGAAGGTAAACGATAAAAAATGGCAGGCGCAGAGAAAAAGTGGCAGAGAAAAAGGCGCAATTTCACTGATAGCTGGGTGAGTTAGCTCGCTGAGTTCACTCGGTGGTGACCCAGCCAAATCTACTCTCCCGGAGCTCTTTCCCGGCCAGTGACCAGGTTACCCAAGTCCCAGAAACCTTCCCGTAATTACCCAGCCAAATCCTCCTCCTGTTTGCGCAACCCACGAGCAGAAGATAAAATAGGTAGATAGATCTGAACCCAAACATTCACAATTTAGGATTTCTTCGTGTATGACCCCAGACAAGAGCCGCCGTTGACCAGCTTCGAAAAGTTCTCGCCTGGCCGTAAGAGTCGCCGGTTTGAACTTCTAAGCACCACCGTTGACCTGCCCGGAGATTCAAGTAAACTAATTCCTCCCGACATTGAAACCACGAGTTGAAGATGACCCCAAATCGGAATAACAATTCGAGGAAGAAGAAGAAGAAATCCACAAAATCTCCCACCGAACCCAAAGAACCATAAAAAAGATGCATCTTTTTTCCAGATCTATGAGGTTTTAGTGGAACAAAAGAAGGAAGAAGAAAAATAGAGCCCAGAACCAATGATACTTGAATCATTTCACTAAGATCTTCAAATTGTGTTGCAACCTTTAGCTTACTCACCCCAGCCGCGAAGAAGAATCGAGCCAGAGATCTAATCGACCTAAGAAGATGAAGAAAGTTCAGGTGGAGAGATAATGAGTAGAGACAATTCGTTCGTGAATGCTTTGAGGTGTGGAGTGAAATTTTTTAAGTGTTGGACTAGGTAATACTGAGATCTGCACTCCTCATACGATGACGTTTGGATAGCCAGCCATTGTGTTTCGGTTCTTCCAAATTTTGAGTGGTGCTTATTTTTTCCCCCACCCCAAAATATATTCTAAATTTTTCCTTTTTTTTCTCTTTTATACTCCCTTTTTTCCATTATAAGAGTCCATTTACAAAACAGTTTTAAGTTTTGTGTATTGATATTCATAAATAGCTATAGTACTAGACTATTTCATTGGAAGAGAGAGAATAACTCGTACTTGGTTTTAATCATTTTCATGAGAGTAAGGATAGATACTTATCCTAAATTTTCATAGTAAGTAATGTAACATGCATTAACTGGCAACATATTTATGAGACCAATAAATGTATGTCACATCACTTTCTATATATATATTGCATTTTACGAGAAACCTTAGGGACGCAATAGTTTTTTTTATGTCTCTTGAAGTTAATTCAACTTAGAAACAGTGCATCTCAACTGATTTTATTTAAAATATACCGTCTTAGTTTATAAGGACAAAGATAAAAGAAACGAAAACTTTAAGTACTAAACTATAATTTACAATAAACTTTGGGGAGGTAATAGTCTTTTATAAAGTTAATTCGATTTAGAAACAGTGCATCTCAACTTAATTTTATTAAAATGTACCCAAAAAAGATAAACTTTTAGTACGGAAGGACTAAAGTGAAAGAAACTGATCATTTAAGTACTAAATTGCATTTTACAAGAAACTCTATGGACATAATAATCTTTATATGTCTATTTAAGTTTATTCATTTTAGAAACAATGCATCTCAACTGATTTTCATGAAAATATACAAAAAATATAAACTTCTACGTTTATAAGGACTAAATCGAAAGAAACTTAAAATTTCAGTACTAAATTGGAATTAACAATAAATTTTAGGGATGTCATACGCCTATTATTTCTCTTTAAGTTAATTCAACTTAGAAACAATACATTTCAACTGATCTTCAAAAAAATATACTATGAGAAGGTAAACGTTTAGTTAATAAGGATTAAATTGAAAGAAACTAATACTTTAATTACTAAAGTGCATTTTACAAGAAACTCTGAGGACAAAATAATCTTTATATGTCTATTTAAGTTTATTCAACTTAGGAACAGTGCACCTCGACTAATTTTCATGAAAATATACAAAAAAGATAAACTTCTGCGTATATGAGGACTCAATCGAAAGAAACTTAAATTTTCAACTAAATTGAAATTAACAATAAACTTTAGGGACATCATACGACTTTTATGTCTCTTTAAGTTAATTCAACTTAAAACACAATACATTTCAACTGATCTTCATGAAAATATATTATGAAAAGATAAACCTTTAAAAAAGTTAATAAGAACTAAATTGAAAGAATCTAATACTTTAATTACTAAAGTGCATTTTACAAGAATCTCTAAGTACATAATAATCTGTCTATTTAAGTTTATTCAACTTAGAAATAGTGCATCTAAACTTATTTCCATGAAAATATACAAAAAAAAAAACTTTTGCGTTTATGAGGACTAAATCGAAAGAAACTTAAACTTTCAGTACTAAATTGGAATTAACAATAAACTTTAGGGACGTCATAGGCCTTTTATGTCTCTTTAAGTTAATTCAATTAGAACACAATACATTTCAATTGATCTTCATGAAAATATATTGTGAAAAGATAAACTTTTAGTTAATAAGGACTAAATTGAAAGAATCTGATACTTTAATTACTAAAGTGCATTTTACAAGAAACTCTAAGGACATAATAATCTTTATATGCCTATTTAAGTTTATTCAACTTAGAAACAGTGCATCTCAATTGATTTTCAAGAAAAATATACAAAAAAGATAACTTTTGCGTTTATAAGGACTAAATCAAAAGAAACTTAAACTTTCGGTACTAAATTAGAATTAAAATAAACTATAGGGACGCCACAGTCTTTTTATGTCTTTTTAATGTTTATTCTGGTGGCGTCCTATTAAGTGTTATAGCTGGTCCATTGAAGATGACACTTTTAAAAGTCCTAGTACATAAATAATTATACACATACAAAAAGAGGACACATATCAATAGTATCAAATAATGATATACATACTAAAATTTATGATTTGGAGACCATTTTTTTTCACCACTTAAGACAATCAAAAAAAATATTTGGTGACCACCTATTTTTTCATCACCAAAAGTAGCCATTACAAGGAATACATTTGGAGGGAACTTTCCCACCATTTTTTGGGCAAAATTTGATGCACGGTTGACCACTTGTAAAATTGGTGGGAAATTTCCCGCCATTTTTGGTGACCACAAATCTGGTCACCAAAAGTTTCCAAACTGGTGACCAAAATGTTTGGTCACCAAAAGACTTCTGACCAATTATTGGTGACCATTAACATTCTAGTCACCAATTTCGGTCACTAATAAGTCTCAATCTGGCGGGAAAAATTCCCGCCATAACCTTTAGTGACCAACTGGTGACCACTTTCTTATTTGGTCACTATTTTCAAGCTGTGACCAAGCTTTGTTGACCAAACTTTTTTTTGGTCACCAAATGGTACGTTTGGTGACCAAAATAAATTTTGGTCACCAGGTGTCTGGTCACTAAAGACCATTTTTCTTGTAGTGTAACCTTGAAGAGGCGAAGTCCACAATGGCACAAAAATGGCGCATAATGATTGAGAGAGGTAGAGAATGACGGACAATGACCGAGAGAGGTAGAGAAATAAGATCCTAAAACATGTTTGAAAATCAGGTCTGGTGGGGAAGAGCGTAGGTAGAAAAAGCAACATTGAAAGCAATTATTGCACAACTGCTAACATTAATACTCTGTGATTTCAATTTTTTCTAGCAATTTTATTTCGTAACCACTGCAAATACTCTGAGTTTCGTTGACTAGTAATGTGTGTGTTTTGTTGTTCTTTATTAAGGAATATATATGTGTTGTTTGAGACTTATTCTGCACTAAAAGAGTCTTTCCTTGTGTTAGTAATTAGGATGTATAATCTTCTGTTGTATCATAGATACTATCCCTCCGTCCAATATAGATATTGAGGGCCCAATTTTAAGTTGTACATTATTACTTATCAACAGTTATATTACTAGGCTTGTTTGATAGGACATATGAAGTATATGAAATGAGATTGACCAGGGAAGAATATAAGGAAGATTAAAAACATCCATTTACTTTCAGAGAAGAAGTACGGATGTGGAACGAATTTTATAATTTCAAATATAACAAAATAAAATTTTGATTCTTGTTTAAGTGTTATTTATAGATTTTGTTAATTAAGCCTGATTTGTAAGGTTCTTAAATAAGCATTACTTATACCCCTATACTTTCACGAAGGAAGCACGAATTTGGCACATTTTTATAATTTCAAATATGGAAAAATAAAATTTTGAATCATAGTTAAGCAAGCATTATTTATAAAAAAAATGTAACTAGGCATTATTTGTGAAGCTCTTAAATGATCATTAATTTTCTATCAGTAATTAATATTGGTTAAGTAAATTAACAAAAAATGAAAATGATGTGGTCATCAGAAAGAAATATTGTATTTAAGCGGAGATACAGACAGGATGATATGGAGGACGGCTGAGGATGGAGTGTTTACGATGACTTCCGCCAATAAGTTACTGAGGCCAAAGCTGCGTAAAGTTCCGTCTCTTGTGAAGGTCTGGAAGGCTTCCTTTCCATCAAAGATCTGAGTCTTCCTTTGGCGAGTGCTGAATAACATGCTTGCCTTTGATGATATTTTGCACCGGATGAGATTCCATATGACCTCTAAATGTGTCTTTTGTAATAGCAGAGAATCGTTGCAGCATTGTTTCAATGAATGTGTGGTCGCAAATAAGGTCTGGGAATTTTTCAATCGCCAACTGGAGCTCCCAGTATTGAGGTTTCGAACAGTGTGGGAAAGATGCACCTATTATTGGTCAGTCAAACCCAATTCAAAAATACACTAATAACATTGCTCCCAGGTTTGGTGCTTTGGTGGCTCTGGAGGGCTTGGAATGGAGCTGTGGTTGGGGAAGAGAAATGGATGCCATTTTATTTACTTCGTGAAGTACTGCGAGGATTTATTGACATAGGGCAGGCACATCTACTGGTTGGGTCAAGGCTTGAGGAGAATCGATAGAGGGCTATGGGCTTAGTACCATACTAAAAAAGGGAGAAACAGATGAAGCGAATTTCAGTGTAATCGGGTTGGCCACAACAGGGATACAAGCTAAACATGGATGGATCTTCTTTGGGTGATCCAGATTATAGGCTATGATGCAGGGATTGGTCATCTTGGCAGGAGCAACGTTCCTTGGGTTTGGGGCCAATTCGAAGGCAGACGTCAAGGTGGTGTTGGTGGGGCTGCAGGAAGGTGTAAGGTTCGGGCTTGAGGTGGTCGAGATAGAGTAAGACTCGCTAGTGACGGTACAATGATTCGGGGACTGTTTAAATCCCATGGAGGCTTACATCTCACTTTAGGCAAATCTGGGATATCATGTAGTTGTGCGGTTCTAAGCAACACGTGTATTATAAGGCAAATACGGTAGTGGATGCGCTGACCAAGGAGGCTACTTTGGAAATAACTAACACGACATACACTGGGGGCACAATCCCCAGTAGAATCAAGGGCTTAGCTAGGCTAGATGGGGGCACTTAGACTAGTGAAGGTTGCATAATTGTATTATTTTATTCTAGTGGCATTTGCATGGCTTTTTGCTGTAATACACGGTAAGGCTCATTACGTCCTCCTTGGTCTCCTTTCCAATTTTATTTTTTTTTAATAAATGGTCGTCATGCACCTCCACCACTTAATCGGTTGTTCACCAACAAAAAAAAAAAGGAAAGAATACAATGCTCAATAATAGTATCCCTCCCGTCTCCCTCCCTGAGCCACGTAGCGCTTCAACA
Organism: Leptodermis oblonga; assembly: GCA_016801395.1. Taxonomy (NCBI): domain Eukaryota; kingdom Viridiplantae; phylum Streptophyta; class Magnoliopsida; order Gentianales; family Rubiaceae; genus Leptodermis; species Leptodermis oblonga. The sequence continues at coordinate 26,433,884 of CM028754.1, forward strand.
ACACAAAGAAGGGAAGATGTGCGGATGGGCAATCATCTTTGAGTTTGCCACCACCGCTGCCCGGAAACTCACTCAAGATGATCTTGACACCGTCTCTAAGAACTAGGGCTTCGGATCTTATTCATCCTCTGCTGCCTCGCCGACTTAGAATCAACCACAGCCTCAGCCGTAGAGGAAAGGGAAAGTTGGTGTGGAGAGAAGGCCAGAAGATCGGCTACAAGTCTTGAATAAAGAGTACCAGGCATCCGGAAGAGACCCTTGGAAAAACATGCAACGGAGATTCACGATCGCCAAAATGGTGTCCTTGTTTAGCTTGGAACTTTTAACACTACCGAAGAAGCCGCTAGGGCTGACGATGCAGCTGCGAAGTGCATGCACGGCGACAAGGCTAAGATGAACGTCCCCGAGGAAGAGGTTCATAATCATCAGTCTTCGTCGCCTTTTTCAATGCCACCAGCTTTAGCCCTGCCAATGATGCCGCCAGTCAATCCTCATAGGCTCATTATTCTCTACGTCCCTCCTCGGGGAATTTTCCTTTCACCGCTGCCATTGCCACCGCATTTGCCGACACCACCAGTCTTCGACCTTTCTAGTTTGGAGTCCTTCCTAGGGTTAGACCCTGAAGAACCATCAGCATCACCGGCAGCACCAATCCCTCCTCTATTTGTTGGGATCAATGTATATAATTTCATTGATTACTAGTTCATAGATTAGAAAATCCCCCTACCTACCCTACCCCACCCCAGCCCAGCAACTCCCTAAAAAAAAAGCAGTCCTTTTTTCCTAATTAGTCTTTCCTTGTGTTAGTAATTAGGATGAATAATCTTGTGTTGTATCATAGATACTACCCCTTAGTCCAATATAGATATAGAGGGCCCTATTTAACTTTTACCTTATCACTTATAAAGAGTTATATATCTGGACATGTTTAATGAGACAGATAAAGTATAAGAAATGATATTGACAACGGAATATTATAAGGCAGATTAAAAATACACATTTACTTTCACGAAGGAAGCACAAAATTGGAACGGATTTGGCACGTTTTTCTGATTTCAAATATAACAAAATAAAATTTTAAATCTTGTTACTTATACCCGTATACTTTCACGAAGGAAGCACGAATTTGGCACGATTTTTATAATTTCAAATATGCAAAAATAAAATTTTGAATCTTAGTTAAGTAAGTTTTATTTATAAATTTTTTTATTAGGCATTCTTTTGTGAAGTTCTTAAATAAGCATTACTTTTCTATCCATAATTGATTGTTTAAGTAAATTACAAAAAAAGGAAGTGATGAGGTAATCCAAAGTCAACACTTGACTTTCCAGAAGGGTACAAGTCAACAAGTGGTTAAGAAGGTTCAGAATCGACAGATGGGTTCTCACAAATCCTCTGAAAAGAACTTTGATCCAATGAAGGAGAAATGGGTCATTAAAAATGGAGTAAAAAAGAAATATCATGACACGCCATTTCCAGCTGAAAAGAAGATTTTTGAATATTTCATAAAAGTCTTGAAGATAATTAAATCTCTTGATTTTAATTAAATTATTCTTGAGTTTGTTTATTCAGGAAGGTTCTAGAAGACTCGAGAATGATCTAGAAGCTTCTCAGATTTACAGGTAAAATACACAAGTTAAATCACCTTCCTTAAACACGCAAGAGGCGCGCAACTAGGGCAGCCAAATTAGGTAGTGTGTGTTTGTGTGTGTTTTACTTTTCCTTCCTTGTTTTTCTTGTTTTGGTTTAAGTAGTTACTTAATTGGGATTTTCCTGAAAAGAATTCTTGCATGATTTCTTTTAGGAAATAAATAGCTTTCCCTTTTAATGTTTTTAGAAGTATTTTTATTCCTTTTCAAAGAGGAATTTCGTTCATCAACCTTCCCATAAGGTGATAGAAATTCTCCTTTCCATTAACCTAGTTCCTTTAGGTTTCTGGTTTGTACGGTTTCCAATTCTGATTGGATTCCCTTTTTTTATTTCTATTTCCTTTTCAACTTTGTAAAAGGCGCACAACTCCCTTATTTTTAAAAGGGCTTGGGCAACATTAATAAAACAGATTAAGAATATACATTCCGAGAAATTTTGGGTTATACAATTTTAAGCTTTGAGCTTTCAACCTTTGGGTTTGGGTAATATTCTGTGGGAACTTATAATTGTTCATTAGTGAACTTGTGATAGATTCATTAGTGAATTGTTCTTCTTTTTATATTTAGCTAAGAGTAGCTGATTTCAAAAGGGGTTTCAAAATACATAATTCAGTTAGGTGTTCGACTTAGTTTGTGGGGTATTTTCAATAAATCATTAGTTTCTTAATCCAAGAGTGAATTCAAGAAGGTGGTTTAAATCAAATGCATCAAGCTAATCTCCAACTTAGCAGATTTTGAGATTCCGCAACGCTATTCAACTGAGAATCTGCATCAGGAAGAAAGCAAACCTCAATCATAATATTCATCTATTGTATCCCTCCCTGAGCCGCGATATGCTTAAAAAGCACAAAGAACAGAAGATGTTCGGAGCAGCAATTTCCTTCCACCACTGCATCCGCCGGCATCATCAGTCTTCGACATTTCTAGTTTTGAGTCCTTCCTATGGTTAGACCCTGAAGCCCCACCAGCAACAACAATCCCTCATTCCCCATTTGTTGGGATCAATGGATATGATTCCATTGATTATTGGTTCATGGATTAGAACATCCCCCTACCCCACCCCAATAACCCTCTCAAAAAATGTCCTTTTTTCTTAATTTGTCTTTCCTTGTGTTAGTAATTAGGATGAATAAGCTTGTGTTGTATTATAGATACTACCGCTCCGTTACTTTCACAGAGGAAGCACAAATTTAGCATGAATTTTATAATTTCAAATATAGCACGAATTTTATAATTTCAAATATAGCATAGTAAAATTTTGATTCTTGGTTTAATTAAGTGTTATTCATAATTTTTTTAATTATGCATGATTTGTAAAGCTCTTAAATACCCTATACTTGTACCCTTATGCTTTCACGAAGGACGCATGAATTTGTCATGGTTTTTATACTTTCAAAATATGCAAAAATAAATATTTGAATCCTAGTTAAGTAAGCGTTACTTATAATGTTTTTAATTAGGCGTTATTTGTAAAGCTATTAAATAAGCATTACTTTTCTATCCATAATTTATTGGTTAAGTAAATTACCAAAAAGAAAGAATACAAACCTCAATCATAGTATTCATCCACCGTCTCCCTCCTTGAGCTGCGCTGCGCTTCAACAACACCAAGAAGAGAAGATGTGTTGAGGAGCAATCATCTGTGTGTTTGCCACCAAAGCTACCCTGAATCTCACTCAGGATGATCTCGACACTGTTTCTCGTAACTGGGGTTTTGGCTCTTCATCATCCTCTGCTGCCCTGATGACTAAGAATCAGCCGCAGCCACAGAGGAAAGGGAATGTTGATGTAGAGAGGAAGGATCGAAAGATTGACGACAAGTCGAGGAAGAACAAGTACCGAGGTATCCGGTAGAGGTCTGGGGGGAAAACGAGTGGAGGAAAGACGCGATCCCTAGAATGGTTTCCTAGGGTAGCTGGGAACTTTCGGCTTTGCTGAGCAAGCCACTAGGCCATACGATGCAGACAAGGCTAAGCCAAACTTCCCCGAGTTAAGGGAATGAAGTTCATGACACTCTGCCAGGACACTAAGAGCTTGTTTGATAACACTACTTAATACTTCAAATTATTTGATTAAGAGACAATGACTTTTAGTGTGTTTGATAGCGAAAATTCAAACCTCTTAATCGTTTAAACACTGCTTATTTCCCTTACAAAAATTTAAGCGGAAAAAGTCAGCTTATTGCTTATCTCTTAATGCTCCATGTAACAATTCTTTAAATAATTCATATTTAATTTTCAAAACTATCCTATTATTTTATTCCTATTGATTATTATTTTACTTTTTTTCTTCATTAACATACCACATATTTTTAACCTTTTTCATCATAATATTGTCAAATAAAATTTATTTTATTTTTTATTATTATATTTTGGTATTAAAATTTTATTTAATAAATTATATCATTTTCCCAGTTTTTTTAATCTCGTTCATATGATATGCTTTATATTACTTATATAATTTTATTAATTATATATGAGTTTTATTGTACAATTTTTAATTTGTTTTAGACTATAGTAATGGATTCATTTTTCATTTCTAGGGGTTTTAATAAATTGTAATTTTTTTTTTATTCTAGTCATTCAATTTAATGTGTTTTATCTTATATTGTTTCTTTATGTTTTTCATCAATCTTAATTTATGTTTTATTATAAAATTTGATATTTTTTATCCATAAGTATAAAAAATTCAACGTAAGGATAAAATGGTACATTTTTAAGATTTCAGCATTAAGATTAGAATATTTATCAAACAAGATCGAGTTATTAAGCATTCTGATTCAGAGGTTCAGAAAATATACTTAAGCATTATGATGTTAAATGCTTAATCAATTCAGCATTATGGTTTCAGCATTAAGCATTCAGATAATAAGCATTAATTTTTATCAAACGAGCCCTAAGACGGTGGTCAGGCAATGTTCACCAAGTTATCCAAGTATGCCCCTCAAATGGTGGAATATGAGGACGACCGAAAGAACAAGTTTGTGTTCGGACTAAAGTTGGAAATTCAGTCAGCATTGTTCAATGCAGAGATCCCCATATACGACGCCGCAGTTGATAAGGCTTAACGGGTGGAGGACGTGCAAGATCGGTTAAGTACGTCCAGGGCCGCAGAAAGGATAAGAGCACCCTCAAGCCTAGTGGGGCAGTCCACAAGGGTCGGAAGGATTAGAAAATGGGAAACATAAAGAAAAGACTCAAATCATGTGCCACTTATGCTAGAAGGGCGGTCATGTGGAAGTGGACTGATTGAATAAAGGCAACAAGTGCTTGAATTACAGTAGTCCAAATCACCACATCAATGGTTGTCCAACTGCGATAGATAGCCCTACAACAAACCCAGCTAACTCGAGAACCCCATAGATGTAAGAAGTTTCTTAGGTTGGCAAGATACTATAGCTACGTATTCGGACAACCTTTAACACCCGATACGGACATTACGAGTTCGTCGTGATACCCTTTGGATCGACCAATGCACCGACTGCATTCATAGACTTGATGCCCCGAGCGTTCCAATCCTACTTAGATAAGTTCGTCGTGATTTTCGTCGACAATATCTTAGTCTATTCAAGGACCCCACAGGAGCATAAGGAGCATTTAGAGAAAGTTCTCCAAAGTTACGAGAACCCTAGATGTACGCCAAATTCAGTAAGTATGAATTCTGGCTAGATCAAGTTTCATTTCTAGGGACACGTCATCTCTCGGAATGGGATCGCGGTTGACCCGTCTAAGGTCAAGACGATGATGCGGTGGAAGCAACTCTAGAACTGCACGGATGTAAGAAGTTTCTTAAGGTTGGCTAGATACTATAGGAGGTTCATACCCGATTTTTCCTAGATTGCCGGACCTATGACCAACCTTACCCAGAAATAAATAAAGTTCGAACAGAATGAGAAAGCTGAACGAGTGTTCCAGGAGCTTAAGAAAAGGCTCACTACCGCACCAGTGTTAGTGTTGCCCGAAGAAAAGGAGAACTTCGCGGTATACACCGACGCGTCCAAGGAAGGACTAGGGTGTGTGTATATGCAGAACGGGAGAGTGGTGGCCTATGCATCTAGGAAGCTAAAGGTGTATGAGCAGAACTATCCAACCCACAATTTAGAACTAGCAGCAAACTTTGCTTTGAGGAAGTGGAGGCCCTACTTGTACAGAGTAAAGTTTGAAGTGCTACCCGATTACAAGAACTTGAGATATCTGTTCTCAAAGAAGGAAATAAACTTGAGACAGAGGAGAAGGAAATAATCCTAACCTATAACTGAAACTAATTCAAGTGGGCAACGGAATTTGTTCCCTGCATGAACGAATTCATCTGAATGCTAAGGAAGCCCAATTAAATAATCTTCATATATTTAACGATTTTTGGCCAATGTTGTGAAAACCGGACCGGATCGGCCGGTCGGACCGGTTAACCGGGAACCGGCAATCAAGCCGGTTCGGTTTGATGCCCTAACCCGCTTTTCCAAAAACCCGGTCAACCCCAATCAAACCCAGGGCTGACCTGGGAACCGGATTGACTCATTTAAACTAGATTTTTGCATTTCTTACCTTTTAAGGTTTAAAAAATGTGAATGTGGGGGGTTTTGAACCCACGACCTTTAAGTTAGAGAAGACTCAATTTTTTATGAATGACCAATTCTACCGAAATGATTTTATGAATAATGTAATCTATATTAAATATATTTTATTATCATAACATTATTAAACTTCAAAAGTGATCCATGAAATTCACTTGCTTATCCAATTTAAATTTTAATTTATAAAATTTTAAAGTTTAAATCTAAATTGAAAAACATATAGGAAAAACTAAAAAATTATAAAATACTAAAACAAATTACTATTTTACTCCACATTTTTAGGTTTGATTTTCGAAAATAAAATGAATTGGATATATAGTTTTTATACATTATTATATATGTATAATTTAAATCTATATATAAAAAAATTATAATATCATCCGGTTTGACCCAATTAACCCAGTGACCCATCGACCCTTTCGCCTAGCCTGTTCATGCTCCGGTCCGGTTCTGAAAACATTGTTTTTAGCTTCTCGTCCTCAGCCTTGGATTGTTCCTGCGATAGAACTTATTCGATCAGTCCATTAATGGCTTCTTTAACCTTCTTAGCTTTTGCTCTTGTTTTAGGCCCCATTAATCATGAACAAGTGGATCTTTAACAAAACCTTTAAGCGTTTAATCCAATTTTAAAGTCTAGTCATTCTCTTCATTAACTTCTTTAATTATTATTCCATGGCTCAGATGATCCTCATCATTCCCCTTCTCCTCGAAACCAAGAACTCATCATCAAACGTGAAGGGAAAAATATTAGCGACGTTGAAGGTTCTAATTCCACAATCTCCTGTAGATTCAACTTGTTAGCACTATCATTGATACGAGCAATTACTAAATTATATCCATCACCTTCTTCGTGACAACATAAACCATATTTACGCATGGATTCAAAGATAACTTGATGGCGTCCTTTGTTGCTACATGTTGCAACTTGCTGATTTCGTTTCTCAATGCTTGCAAAATTTCGAGCCAAACCCAAACAGCATAATTAGAGAATTTTATAAAGCTCTACAGCCCACCAAAATATTTCAAGAACTGATAATCCAAAGAACTAAAATTCGAAACCTTTTAGCTTTAGCTCTGTGTTGGCTGCTTCATGGAAATTTGAAAAGGACAAATTCTCTGATTTTTCCACACAAAAAATGAGGACTAATCGAGGAACTATGACATGGTATGCAAGAGGAACTAAAGCAAGGGACTTTATTAGATTGTGCACCTCAGAAAGGCTCTATTATTTGCAAGAGAGTGATGCCAGAGCTTCGGATCTTACTGGGGTTGAGGACGCGTCTGCACGATGTATATGTCTTTTCCCACCAAACATCCTTCAACATCTTGAGGACACCCGAATTTCTGCTCCAGGAATAAGCCGACAGCTCCAAGTCTCTGTCCCAGCTGCTGCCTGAAAACCGCATCAACTGTCAATGGTTTTTGGCTGTAATCCACAGTCAAATGTATAACTTCTCCGTTAGCTGGCCCAGTATTACGGACAATCAATTCCTCACTGAAGTTGGCAAATGCTAATGTTTGAACTTCTGCATTGAATTTTCCAGAAGATAAACGCCATGGAGTACCCCGTGTGCCAGATGCTAAAGTTTCCCCAAGTCCCGGAGCAATCTCTGCTGCTACAGAAGTGTGGTCAAGATCTGTAGGGTTTAGGGTGTGGAGCACGAAGGACAAATCTGGTGTCAGCATTTCTTGCACCAGAACAGCCATTGCTGCTTGCTTCTGCTGCACACCAGCGGCCATACGGCTCAAAACTGCTCTGCGGGTGTATAATGAGGCCCAAACTTGGCAAACCGCACGTCCAAACACTTCGGGATTTGAAAGGCTAACATTTGGAACTGATTCGTAAAGTCCAGCAGCAGACATTCCAGCCAAGTCCTCAACATTGGCACTGGAGCGAGCATATAGCCTTGCATTTCCAGAAAATACTTTTAGTAAGCTTTCAATTATGTCTTCTGGTAGTTGCTGCGAAGAGATCAACTCCTGTAGCTCGTGACAGAGTTTATCAAGTCCACCATCAACTGCAGCTGCTTCAATCTGTTCCACCAGTGACCTGAAGGCTTCTATTGATTTGCTTTGTTCTAAAACCCATTCCATTACACCAAAAGGAATAACTGCGCCAGCAGGGGTATTGAAAGAAGCAGGTACTCCATGGTCACTTTGAACTATCATAAAAAGAGTCACGTGAGAAATTCAGACCAAAATAACTGTTACACATGACTGTCAAGTGTATCAAGAGATTCGTCAAATGGATCAAGATTAATAATCTTTTAGTTTGAAGTATCTATTAATTCAGATGAGAGACAAATTGAGAGATCTGTGAAGCACAACAAGGAATCATCGATACACAATAGTTCACAAGGAAAATGTAATAAGAATACTTTCTTAAAATGGTGTTCAAAAACTGTATCAACAACAAAAAAAATAAATAAAATAATTGAAAATTAATTATAGAAACATAAAACTACAATTAAATTTTTAGCCCACCATTTGAGCTTGGCTATATGGATCATATCTTACCGAAGTGAGCTGTGAAGACATATGATGTCATCGATTTTAAATATATCATATCTTTCTTATTAGTTTCTTTTCAATTCCTTTTAGGGTCTTACCCTTCCTTCTAACTGAAGCTAATGATTCTCTGTTTTCTACACCCAATACTGAGACATCTACGTCTCTCATTTTCTCATCTACTGAAACAACCCCCACCTTCTTTAATTATGAACTGCAGCCAGACCTACGAGGTCTCATCACGGTTCAAGGATTCCTTCTATAACCAATGGTTAATGGGGGCAAAGTGTTAGTTTTAAAAACACGAGGATAAATTGTTAATTTAAAATACACAAAGGGGTAAATAGTAAAATGTTGATAACATGGGGATAAAATATAATTAAACTTTAAAATTATATCATCCCCGAGATAACATATATTTAGGAAAGGCTTACGCCATGTTTAGCAATATCATCGCTTACTAAAGTAAAAGAGTATAGGCTCAAAGTTGATTCAAGATACAGAGCCATGGTACTAAAGAATTCACCAGATATGCTTATTGCTTTCTTACACAGATTGTAATACATATATGCATATCTTCATAACTCATATAAACTACTCTTACTCCTTTCTTTTCAAATACTCGTCATATCATGTTTCGACAAAATTGGTTATAAGGCTTTTCAATTCAATGAATACAATATGTAAATTTATCTGCTTCCAGGCTCACATAATTTTGTTACTAAATGTAGAACTCCCATTGTAGGATTCCTGGTCAAGAAACTAATTAAGTATCTACTATGCTAGTCTCCTTTTCCAACCTTATTTCTATTTTTATTATTTTGTTTTCACAATTTTATAGTATGATTCATTAATTTAGTACCTTTATAATTTGCAATATTCATACATCTCCTTTATTCTTAAATAAAAGTACCAATACACATTTTTTTTCCTCATTGATTAGGCATTTTATTGGTGTTCATAATTACATTTAATAAATTTGTAAACCATATAATCCCAACTTTTTCAAACACACTTCCATACCTCGAAATCATCAGCATAACCATTTTACGATCTTTCTTTTTTCTTTCCCAACGGTTTTCTCAATATCCAAAGTTGAATTTTCCGGAAGCATGCAAATTTTCTATCCAATTGGCTTAACCAACTTTACATAGGTCCATTACCATTCACTTCATTAAGGGCATCAACATAAAAGTTCACTTCCATTTTTCACACTTATTTTGTGCCAAATCTCTTTGCTATTTTCTTTAGCTTTTAGTTTGTTATATATACCCTTCTCTTCTTCCTTATTAGATAATCTTGTTTAAGACATTTCAAAAGCCATTGTCTTAGCCTCATCCATTATTTCTTTTTCACCTCCTGACTAATTTTTCAATGTTCTCATTATAATCTATAAGTATGTAATGTTTTATAACCTTTTTTTTTTGTATTTTCACTTGGATTTTTTAGTCCACTACGATAATTCTTTATTCAATTTATTGTCCTCTGATTCTCTCAATAACTTTTCCACAATTATTTTCATTTGGTTAGTTTAATAGTTACAACAACAACTAAGCCTTTGTCCCACTATGTGGGGTCAGCTATATGGATCATATCTCGCCATCCTGTATGGTCATGGCACATCGATTCATTTATATTCAAACATGACATATCATATTTCACACCCGCAAAAAAGAAGGAAAATGGAAAAAGACAAGGGCAAAATGATGGATATGCAAAAGCTTCTTTCTAACACAGAACCATCTGTACCTCTCTCAGAAGCTGCTGCTAAGGAAGCTAGGAGTGAACAAGCTGCAGCTTTTGCACCAGAAGTTTGTAAATCAACCTCAGGAAGCAGCAAAACACCACCACTTAAAACCTAAAATATCATCATTTTCTTAATACTTAGATATATTAAAATTGAATGAATCGAAAAGAAAAGAAAAACAAAACAAACACACAAACAGAATTGGAACATGACAGATGAATCAATTTGATGCTCAATAAGAAATTCAGGTTTCATACCTTACTGGTTTGAATGTTAATCCATGGTGGACTGCTGTCTGATGAGCTTCTAACTGCAGAAGAAATAGGACTAGAAGGTTCACCAGGTTCAGGTTCTGAAGATGGAAACAGCTTGACACCTTCTGAGGATGCCTCCAGCCTAAAAGAGATTAGAAAACAGAGAAGTTAGGAAATAATAAGTAAAGATGATGACTACTACGATTCAAAGAAAAGGTCCAAGGATCAAAATTGTGCGTTATAAGGCTAGGCAAAGAAACAAATATATCAACATTATGGACAGCATAATGCAGTACAATAAACAATCGCTAACCTTACAAATCTTCCATCCAGGTCTCTTATATCAGCAATTTTCTCATCATCCTCACATGTAACAAATACAACCTTCTCCTGAGTTTTTGTTGAAGTCACTTATTAATTAAAACATATAACGTATTTCAAATCAGAAGCATGCAAAAACAGATACAGGAAACAATTCTTTGACTTACTTGTCGAGTCCTCACACCAAGATGAGACAAATGAGGCAGCTCTTGCAAAAGTACAATTCCAGCTATATTGCTCCCAGCCGCTGTCACCTGGATAAGCACAAGTACTCATTTTTTAGGGTATCTTAATCAAACTAATGGATGGCCCAACAGCATAAAATTGAATAAATGAAAGATGTCTAAGAAACTTTCCAACCTCTTCATCTCCATCTGCTTTGTTGACCACAAGAATAACAGGCCCTTCTACAGATGATGGCAATGTCCCAGGGACAATGTTATCCACCTAAGAGAAAACTAATCAGAATTGGTGGCATTCACTTCCCCAAGAAAAAATCGTTCCAAGATATGATTTTTCTGTATGAAAAAAATATGCAACACAGCCGCTCCACCCTCATACTTAGTGCAGCAAGCCACAACGAACATTGAACTTTGGATTGTCTTGCCCTCCTGAATTTGGTCCCATAATAAGAAAACTTTACCCTTAATAGGTCAGGCTGCACCATCAGCACTAGATATTTCCTTCCTAGCATATATGTATTTCCAGATAGTAACAGAAAGAAGAATAGTATCCAAGACAAAGATTCTCAAGTCACCAATTTCCAAGATACCTTAGCGGTTCAGTTTGATTCCTTGAGTATAGGCCACATTGGAAAATATGTACACAAATGACATTCTGTGCACGTGATTGTAAACAGCACTGTTGGAAGTATCTATGTACAAATGTGTAAAACGAAAATATTATGTATGATAAGTCAGTTGAACACCTTAACTTTCAAATTATCATTTGCTCTGACTACATTTTTAATTTAGCTGAGTTAAAAGTATCATAGCTTCCCCAGGTCTCTAATGACATGTTAACAGAATAATCTGACTAGCATGTGGAAGAATACCTGTATCAGCATTCCAGAAGCATTCCCGGGAACAAGAACATCCCAACCTTGTGAACCAAGAATGTTTCTAATACCCTTTGAAAGAAGGGTACAGAGCTTTGACACCTGGAAAACTACACTACAGATGACATTTAGAGTATGTATGTTAGATGGAAAATTTACTGTGTTAGTCCAGATATAATTGAAGTAACATTTGACGGTGCATGTATTGCCAGTTCATCAAAATTCACAGAAATGTCATCATACCCTGAACGAATTTCAGCTTCAGTGTAAGTCGTGACACTGTTTTCTGGGATCCCCAAAGACTTTCCTAATATCTGCAACAACAGAAGTATAATATTTCTTAGAAGTTATCTAATTATACCACAAATTTAATTTGATGCAAGGACATTCTAATGAGGACATCCTTTGATTATGTTCATTCTTCAGATACTAAGATTGAAAAGCTGGCACAGGATGGGAATACAGAGCATCTTAGGGTATGATAGGGCTCTGTAATTGCTCATGGAAGTTGAGAAATAGGCACAAAGAAAAGACCACTGGCATCAGAACATCATTCACAGTGAGACCTATTGGGTACAAAGGCTAAAAATGAATGTGCATAATTTTAACCTGACAGAAAACAAGAGTTATTCCTTAACTCTCTAAGGATATATCTGAAGGAGAGCCCCAAAATGTTCTCGAGTTAAACAAAACTAGACAAAAATAAATGATCACAAGCATCACAATATTACATATAGTTCATAGAGCCCTAAAGAGAGCGCATATGAATGTGCAAATCACAACCAGACAAAATTTGAGCTATACCTGAACTTTTTCAGGAAATATCCGAAGGAGAGCCTCAGAATATTCCTCAGTCAATCTTCTACATCTATCAATGGTTGCTTTAACTCTCAATGCCCAGATAGTCTTACCATTTTCACTGCCTGTAGCATGTAGTACCTCGTGAAGTGCTTCTAAATGGAAAGGATTCAAAAGATAAAAACAAAAGATTACCTTCTTTTTCTAAAATGCCTCTTTCTTTCCATGAAGAGAGTTCATTTCCAATCGCTCGACATTCATCCAACTTCCAACCAGAAAGGCCCAATTGATGAACACCAACAATAAGCATTCCAAGAGGATCTCTCCAAACACTAACATCCACATTCTCAGTAAGCTGATGAGCCCCACCCCAGTTTTCTAATGCATTAAGAAACCTACAAAAATATTCTAATTAATTATCTACTTTATAAATAATGGGAACCGTACGAAAAAGAAGTCACCAGAGATAGAAAAACATCAGTTCACAAGCACTCCATTTTGTTCAAAAGCCCTAGAACTCTCAAATCTCAGGGTGGTTTAGTAAACAAAAATGGCATCAACCAAAGTAAGAATTTTTAACTTCTACCCAGAGCCCAGAAAGCAATCTTTATAATCATTTACCATCAACCGATTAATAGTAAACTACATTTAAATTAATTAATTGAGGAAAAAAATAAATGATGTAAGTCACTTTTATTATAATGATTATGAGCTTTAAGACAGTACATTTTTTCAATCAATGTAGTAGTTCCATCCTCTTCTTCTTTCCCTTAACTAGTTGGGGTTTCAGTTAGTCCTTGGTGACAGGCCAGCTTTTACTTCACGTGTTTTTATTTATGACTAAGAGAATGTTGGGTGGACACAACAAATCCTCCACATTTGGTGTCGGCTACTCTTTTTATGAACCAGAAGGCCTTCATGCTGGAGGACTAAAGAAGTAACCATCTCAACAATTATATTCAAGCTCCACTTGGAATGGCAAAAGATAAAGGGGATACTCTCTCAATGAAAACTGGCGTGAACACAGAATACAATAACTTAGAAGGTATTTAGTTAACAAGCTATTGTTCAATACAATACTGATTGCATAACAGAAAACAATGACTTCATGCTTGCCAACTGAATTTTTTTGCCAAGATTAAAAATTTTCATGGTAATACATCCACACAGTTTGGTTTCTGCAAGAAGTACTTTGTCTTTGTATCTTGGTAGGAACTCAAAACATACTGAACAAAATCATTTCAAAATTATCTAACTAGAACTTAGCTTACACAGAATTTATTACTCTGGTTGAACAAGTTTAAAGAGACAGTAACATGCATCATTCCAAAGCCAGCAGTTATGGAAACACAATTATCATTCACCATCTTCAAGATTATTGACTGACAAATTTGCAAGTATGAAATTGTTTTTGAATGCTAAGATGCAATATTCAGAAATCACAGCTGGTATCATGTACACATTAAAATCATAGGATACATTGTCTAAAGTCTGCAACTAGATAAGTGTACCTGCTTAAAAGAACAAATGCATAGTCTTCGAGCCCAATTTCACAAAGACGCCACTAACAAAACAAAATAAGTTGCACAGTGCATGAGATCGAATGATGTTCAATCTTTACTGGTTATTAAGAAGTAACAAAATACAAAGCAAGCTCACCTTTTGGCGCATTGCTATTGCAGCATCAGGTGCATCATTTCGAAGACCACTTTTAAGACCCTTAATAATTACATCACGCAATTTACTTAAGGATTGAACAGTCTGGACCAACTGTCCCATTTCTTCCATCTCCGAAACCTTACTTGATTCATTTAACTTGTCCAAACCCTGGAAATACACATCCAAAACTGAGAGGTAATATTTTCTTAATACAAAAGAGCTTAGGTATTTTGCTTACATTTTACTTTTTATTTTACTTTCTTTTTCGTTAAAATATGAAAGTATGGACAAAAGAAAAGACCCAATTATTGACACGCAAAAGATCAAGAAGTACCTTTAACCAATTTTTAGTTATCGAAGCACCTAGTAACTTATGCATCAGTAATAAAGCTAAATGTAAACAAATTGTTCTTGCTATCTCAAGAATCTAATTTTTGGTCTACCTCATTACATAAATGAGAGACCAATAGTTGAGTCTAATTCTACAGTGGGAGGAGTTTCTAAAAATTCTATACTTCTGTACAAAGATCAGTTCTACTAAACTGCCGTATTACTTCAAAACCTGTAAGACATTACACTGCAAAAGATAATTTTATGAGTAAAGTTATGACATCTTCATCTGATATAGTCATGCACCACTAATAATTCTATATTGCATGGATCCACCAGTTCAACCACTCATGTTACATTCAACAGCTCCATAACCATGATAGATTATTAGCAATCTCCAAGTGGTACTTCAAGTAAATGTCAACCAAGAAATGCAATTGCATAGAACTTCAAGCATAATGAAAAAAAAATAAAAGATAGGTATATACTAGGTAAAAAACTTCACAAACATCAGAATGCATTCCAAAAGGAGTTTCAATGTCTTGTTAATTAACAGAATGGATCTTGTAATAATTTTATGATTGGCATAAAATCAAAACATCAATTTCTTAACCTCAAATAGCTAATGTCAGAGCATCAATTTGACATAACTAATGCATACAAGAGCCCAACTGAAGGCAAATTAAGCTATCTATCTAACTTGATACATCCCCTTACCCCTCAATAAAATGACAACAAAGAGAAATGGAAATATGTCTCTACCCTTACTTTCTGTTCTATATACCTGCCAAATCTCTCTCCATGTTCAAACTATATTCCTCTTTTATGGAATAAAGGATTCTCAAGATCAGTCTTTCAAGAAACAGCCAGCCTCTGACAAGTAAAATGCATTGATTGACACACCATGAGAAATTCAACATCTATTCACATCAGGAAACCACACATACATTGAAACTAGATATTACTAAATGTACATGCAAATAAGTTCCCTAATGTAAATTCTAGTCAAATACAAAAAGCAGTACCTTCTTTGACTCTAAGAAGCTTGAAAGAGCTGATAAACTTTTTTCATCAAGTGATTCCCTGATTGATTCGAGCAGTTCTTCAAGACTGAAAAATTATCAGCACAGTAACATATGTCAACTTGAGGTTTGCAATAAGATAGCTGCAAACTAAAACATCCTGTTGACCAACAAATAAATTCAAGACACTGAATCTAAGCAAGTTACAACTAAACTATGTTTTTTACGTGACCCAAAATTACGGATCTGTCATGAATTCAATAAATATATAAGGTGATTTTTGTTTTCTATGTTGTATAAGAAGAACTGCTTCACATTGTGGAAAGAAACCATTCTCATGGGTTCCTGGCAACATTCTCAATGATATTAGGTGATGACAACACCCTATACCACAAACACATAGATACATGCATACGTGTATAGTTTATGATGGATAAAACATACATAGATATGTAGATATGTTACCCCAATCACCCATCACATGCACCACCCCTGTTCAAACTCAAGACCAAGGGGTCCAGATAGACTTGATCTCTGTCCCATTTTCACTTCCCCCATTGCACCCTCCCTACACCATGAATAATATCATCATTTGTCCCTCACAATAACATTTAATGTATGACTTATGAAGTTCCTAATTTGCAAGACTTTGAAACGAAATTTTTTGGCAGTAACAATGAAGTCATTCTGTCTTGCTCAGCTAGCCACTGGATCAGTCCTCTAGTTTCACATCTTCACTCAATAAGTATCACAAGAGAGATGAAGATACAAGAGAAACAATTATATATCCAAAACCTAGGAGGCTAATATAATAGGTGGTGATAAATGTAATGCCATTAACCAGACCTTCCAGCATTGAAAAAATCCTTGAGTTCACAATAAAATATCTTGAATTGTTCCACAAATGCTTCACTATACTCCCCATGATTCCTGGTAATCTTCTCAAGCATCATTTCCGTGGCAACCAGATCTTCAGGGCCAGCATTTCGATGAAGTTTATTTTGTATTGTGTGCTTGATTTGTTGCTGAATTGCAGTAACATAATTAAAAGGGAAACCACTTGTGAGACCAACAAATACATCAAAGTACAGCTAAGAGTTCAACTATTACCTTAAGGTCATGAGGAACATCATTCCTGTGTGCAATATCCCGAATTCTTGTTAGAGGAACAGATGCAGTGAATTCTGACTTAAAGGAGGGCAAACATGGATGAATTTTGCGGATGACAAGAATTTCCTGCATGTGATCAAATGTAGAAACTTATGCCACAGAAAAACAAGAAACATTAAGCAAAGCTTAAAAAGAAGCCAAACCAAGAGGAGCAGATACTATCTAACAAACTACACGGAAGAAAGTAATGATTCTTCAATAGATGTTCCCCGTGGTAAACCATAATATGTACAGTAAAAAAATGGATTGCTCACTGGTGCGGTTGAATTTCTCTAGTAATAAATTTTCAATCAATTATGATAATGTAACTCCAAAAAACAAATTTCACTCTGAACCCTAGAGTAATCATTTTCAATTTATATTTCATCCTTTAATTATCTTTAATAAGATCTCACAGGGTTGTGCAAACATCTTAATTAAACTTTATCATTATATTCTGGAAAACAACAAAATCCTTCATCTACACGTTGATGAAGCAATAAATGTAAGAGAAGTATGACTTATTTTCTAAAGCATATTAGAAGTTCCTTCAATATTACATTTAAATTTGCCACGCCTATTATTTGATCAAATGGTGATGCAGGTGATCACGTAGCTTTAGAGTGCCTTTCTTAGCCAGGAAAAAATGTGATTAACATTCGCGGATCACAGATTATATCGAACCTAACATTATTATTTCACATTTTCAACTACACATTTGTCTATTATAGACAGATTGTGTTTACCTCCAATCACCTTAATCCTCGTGAGGATAATCATACCCAAAAGAAAAAGGAAAGATAAAACACTGGGAAATTTTTTTTTTTTCTTTATTAGATCAAAATTTCATCGAGCTGTTACTAAAAATTCTTATAAATAAAAAATTAAACATGAAGTGAACTTACTGGCAGTCAGGCTATATGATATGCCAAACTCTTTTCTTTTTCTGGTCCAATAATATAGGGCCTGTTCTTTATCTTTGGTTTCAAACTAAGTTTGAAAACAAGTTTTGGAAAATAGTTTTATAATGTAAAAAGTGTATTGAAAATGTAAAAAGTAGATGCTGAATAGTAAAAAGTTATATTGGAAATTATGGAATATGATTAAAATATATTAAATTTACTGTTGAAACCAAAACTGTTTTCAAAACGAAACAAAAATAACAGGCCCATAATGTAAATGTAGATATCTGAACAGAATTCCAAACTAAAAAAGTCACCTTCAACCTATTAATCTTGTCAAGCTATTGATAGTTACTACAATTGAAAAGCAATAATAGGAAAGAAAGATAAACTGCAAGAAATAAGTACAAAACCATATTCACCAGAACACACAAAACTTTATGACTTATGTATACTCAAGAGGAATGAGCTAGGAAAAAGTGACCACTAACAAGCCACATTGAATCCTTCTCTATATCCTGCGACATACATGTTATATTTGCAACTATAAAGAAGATGAAACATAGAGATCTTGATAACTACCTGAGAAGAAACATCTTTTGCATATGAAATCCTTTCCAACTCACGAAATATTAACCTGGAAATCTCAGCATGTCTGTTGGGCCGACGATGACCCCCATCTTCAAAGCAAGGGATTTGCCCCGTGTTTATCCACTGTATACAATCAATGTGATTAGAACATAATAATAAATAAATAAAAGAAGCCAATAACTCAACTGGATTAGAACATAGCAAAGTAAATACCGGCAAATACCTTCAGATAGATAGCTGAATATGCAAGAGCCTCCAAGCGATCCCCACTATCCACACTTCCAGATAATAAATCATGAATGACTTCAAGCTGCACCAGTAATCAAAAACAAGTATGTCATTCCCTAGAAATGCAAAATACCAACTTAAAATTATAATAAAGGGAGCATGAGAATATGTGGAATACACAAAGGGCAGAATTGAAACTGAAAGCAAAATTCATCATTTGATAAGATTCGAGATTGATTCTCATATGGGATTTCAATATAAGGTCCATGTTTGTTTGATGTACTGCTCTTCATGCTACTGATAATTAAAATCCAGCAAAAACACAAAGTCATTGGCATGCAATAAGAGAGCCAAGTCCATAAAATACATTCAGTACTAAAGTAAAAATAAAAAAACAAATGCTGACATATCTGCTGAATTACAAATTACCCAACCCATATTACGAGTGCTCCAATGATCATACAGTGCAACAGTATTTGAATTGGGGAAAATGTCCAACCCTGACTGTTTCGCATGGGGCAGATCTTTCTGCACTTCGAGAGGAATGCCGACTGGAATCAAGCAACTATCTCCCTCATTGACACTTAAAACTCTTGAGGATTTTGGTTATACCCATTAAATGTGAACGTATAATTTTTTTCTAAATTTCATCAATATTTCTTGTGATACATCAGTTCTTCAACTGATTTCATCTTTGATTGCTGAAAATTACAGGAATAACTGTATGCTTTCCTTGGATTAACTGGAAACCATTACATCCTTATCCGAACAACACTAAATTATGAAACAACCACTAATTTTCTAAATTCTACTCCCAAAAAACTCAAAAACTTGGCCTTTCCGTATCACAACATAGATGGACTAGAATTCATCCTTGAATTGCCTGAAGTCTCACAGAGAAGTCTTTTAGGTCTGAAAATGTCATTTTTAAACATTTGTAAGTTTATTTTCCGGTTTCCATACAAAGTGTATGAGCAATTACACAATAATTATCTTCTATCCAATTGGAGATGTTAAAGCAAGCAAAATTTGCCTTTCCCTTTGATATTTTCCCGGTGATGTAAAAATAGGATACAATCTCTAAACCAACTACCCAAACTAACATTGTGAACCCCCTTCAAAATAAATAAGGGGTAGTTTCATCCTTAAAGCTTTGAAAATAAAATGAATGTCCTCCAGCCTTTTCTAAGTAGGAGTCGCCTAGAAGCCTTAAAATAAAGCCAAAAGAAAACTCAAAATTTAATACTCTGGGAGTGAAAAAAAAAGATAGTAGCCACGGATACACTCAAGCAACAAGATCATAACATCACATTTAGCAAGAAATCAATGACTTACCTTCCGCCACCAGTTCCTTCCATTCTTGTCAGCTTCTACTAACTTTAAGGCAACCCCTTCAAGACCTGAAGTGTCCCACTTCATAGCCTTCTCATTGTCAAGCTGCTCCTTCGAATGTACAAAGGATACAACCTTTCCTTGCCATTGCCCAACAAAAGCACTTGCCACTGCATCTGCTTCAGCCTCATCAGTAGCAAAGGTAGAACCATTGTCACTTAAGCCTTCAACCTCTTCCACCTTGTTCAAATCCAAAGGAAGTAACTCAACAGGCTCACTTGTCATATCCCAGTGACAAACCATCTCAAAATTTCCTTTTTCAGGTAGCATTAAAGCTCGGTTTTCACCAGTCTCCCATGCCAGATTCTTGTCCTTCCTCAAGATCACAAATTTATACTCAACTGACTCACCCCCTTTCAGCTCCAATTCACACATCCATCCATTCTCTGTCCAATGCATCAGTATTTCTTTCTTCCATGACCCTATTTCTTTTGCTGACCCTAAAACTGCAATATGCTCCCCAAATTCAACTTGATGATTAAGCCGGACTTTTAACTGCACCTTTTCATCGCCTTTTCTAGAATGCTGTTTCTTCTTCTCTTTCTCCTCTTCCTTCCTGTCCCAGAAAACATTCTTAAGATACACTTTGCAACATATTAAAGAAAACTTGAACTAGAATGAAATCACTAAAGTAGGCCCCAAAAATAATGCCTCAAAACACGTATCCCAAAAAGGAATTTGCATTTAGCTCTCAGTGGATTACAGAAGAAACAGAAAATTAAAAAAGAACAAGATGTTGAGCTAATTAATTAACCAAGCAAAGCAAAAGAGAAAACCATGAATGACATATGTTCAGTGCAATTTTTCTCATTTCTAAATGAACTTCAGCATTCCCTCACCTAATTGTTCTTCAATTTGAAAATGTTTACTTGGCTAGGATCTTTGAATATTCTCTCAGATGAAAAAGGCAGCTTAACTAAAATTCCCAAGATATCAGAGTACTGCCATAAAATTCCTCAGACTCTTAGCTCAAATTCTATAATCATGGGATAAATGGAAAACCTTGAACATAACAGCCTGTAATCCGCCATTAAATGTACAGATATCTAAGTTCAAAAGAAGCTTTTTCTGCTCCAAAGATATGTATGCATATTTGGAAGTTTAGCAATGAACTGAAACTGGTCACTATTAACAAAGTAATGGAAAATGGCAAACTACTATCCAAGCCATCCTTTTGAATTGTAGCAAGAACCTCCATTGCAAGTGACCAGTGCTGGTTAAGATTATGCTGAACATCAAGTGCACTCAATCTCACAGCAGGTACATTAGATTCTCAGTAACATTTACATTGAAACTAAAAATTTTCTCATTAATGGTTCATAAATCTCATTTACAGATATAACTTGACATCCCAAGTTTTCAACTCCAGAATTCAAGCTTTTCTTTTATTCATTTCCCAAAGTTAGCATGAAAGATAATCAAACTGTCGTATACATTTCAATTTGTCAAAAGCCCAACTTAATCATTGACATACAAATGCTTTACCATCCTGTACCTACTTCACTGCCATAAAAGCTAATTATTTCAAATATACACAGCATATTTATTCATGCATTACTAAGAGCAGCGCAGCAGAAGTGACAAACTTATATTTCTAACAAAAACAAAAGAGACAGACAAATACAATGAAAAGAAAATCTTGCAGATTCTATTCCCGCCAAACTAAAATGGAAAATTCATCAGTGGAAAAGGACATAACACTTTTCCCTAAAAACATATCTGCATACCAATTTTTTCAGTGATATTCTTAACCAGTTATTCCCATTAATGGCTACAACAGCGTTAGTGCAAAACAAAATAGGTATCAGCTGACCAGAGCACAAATCTTGAGCTACAGACTACAAATAAATATGACTTCATCAACACATATATGCTCTGGAAAAGTTGGCCAACAAATCTCAAAAACCTATAGGTAAGCTATCTTACAAATACTAAATCAAATTACATAGTACAAGATTAGAAACCTTGAATCTTTAATCAATTTGCTGAGAATGGCCGCTTTTCGATTCTTCACAATTCCTCAGACAATTCATCCTAATTTTTTTGTCGTTCATCATTATTTTTCTTTTCTCACAAATTAAGTGCAAGAACATTAAGCTGTCACTTCATTTTCTTTTCGATCACAGTTCCAAGTTTCAAACACAGGAAATGAAAATTCAACAAAACGCGTCAAACCGAACGCTTTAGTGAGAAAGGCACCTGGATGTTTCAACTGAAAAAACTCCGCATCGAATTGTAGAAAACCCTTTATTCATAAATTGCAAGCTTTTCTGCCTCGGCTCTTCCCTTCGCTGTTGAAGAACTCTGAATTGCCTTTTACTCGAACTAGTCACTAAAGACTCAGAACTACAGTATAAACCACGCAGACAATCCATTTCAAATTTCACAATTGTTACAAAAAAAGAGTAAACAGACTGATTCTGGAATGACCCTTTTCACATAAACTCAGTGATGATACAAACGAACTCAAAATAGAAGCACTGATTTCTTTGGGATCATTGGACTTGGTTTGAGTGAAATGCGAGTGAAAGAGGAGAAAAACGAGGCAGAGCACAGATCTCCATGAAAGCACTGAATTATGCAAGAAGGTGGAGTGCGGAAGTTCTGGAAAGAGTAGAAGAGTTGGGAGAGTGAACGTGAAGCGTGTGAAAATTGGTTGTGTTTTGGAGTTTTGTTAATTGTTTTACGACTTTTGTCTTGATTTCATAAGGCAATCTTTTGGTCATGAATGAGGAAGACCCTTCATTTGTGGATATATGGAAAAAAACATATCAAGTCTCTTTTTCCAATTCTACTAGGCCTGAAATTATATGATGATTTCTTTATGCTTTGTTTATTGGGTGACAAAAAATATCATTTTATTTTCCAAAAAAAAATCAATCCATAAGCCCTCATTTTTCTCTAATTTCTAATTTTAAAATTTAAAATTCCTCTAAAATATCACTCACTTTATTTCAAAAAATAATCACATCATTACACTTTTTGTTCTATTTTTTTATAGAAATCTCCAAAACAAATTTTCTCCAAAAATTATTTTATTTTAAAATAAAAATTTTCATTTTTGGTCACAAAGTAAACAATGCCTTAGTATAATTTACAGAAATATATTTGTCAACTCTTCTTCTGAAATTGGACACATGGTGGTTACCTCCCTCTATAATAATCTTAGGGCATGTTCTTTACCCAAAACTCAGTCTTGGTTTGAAAACAGGTCTTAGATCAAATGGGTTTCAGATCATTTTAAGAAACAAGGTTATGAAACCTGTTTTCAAAACAGGTTTCCAATTTTCTTCTCAAAATTTTTTTTTTTTTTTTTGGATTTTCTTCTCAATTTCCAGACCAGTTTTATTTTACTTTGTAAAAATAAAATTAAAAAATATTTTCAATAATTTTTTAAAAATTCCCAAAAAATATTTACACGCAAATTGTATCTAAAAACCTATGCTTCAAAGCCGGATTTGAAATAATATGTTTCATAAAATTGGATCTGCCGCCCTCACGTTATTTTCCTCATCGGAAACGCCATCGTCGCTGTTCTCTTTCTATTATGTCGAGTAAACAATGACTCCCCAGCAAATGACAAATCTGGAGATCTCTACAACGAAACGTCCACCACAGGCACGGCGAGCGGAAGGTGCCAGTCGTCGTTCCTGATGAACTTAAAAGAAGCCTGCCTCCACTGTCGGTGCTGTAAGTTAAGGACGTTGTTATGGCCGCCGAGAACAGCGGCGGAGAAACTGATAGAGAAGTTTCAGAAAACTCCGTCGGGGAGAAAGGAAGACACACACAATGGCTATTTTGTTTTGGAAAGAGGAGTTGAGAAATTGGTTTTGGATTCAATCCTGTTTTGAGAATGGGTTTAAGACCCATGGTAAAGAACACTTGTATTGGGACCAACTCTAACTAGGACTGAGTTTTGGGTAAGAACAGGCCCTCAAAGACAGTTACCTCATATAATAATCAGATGCTTGCTCAGAAGCAGATTCTCCCTGAGGTGAAAGTTATGCCTTTGAAACCCAGTGTTGATTGCATTTATGGAAAGCAAAATAGGGTTGCATTTAAAAATTTGCCTCTATCTAGAAGTCTAGTCATTTGGATCTTATTCATATTGATGTATGTTATATGAAAGATAAGATAGATCTTATATTAGTGCTTTATATTTTTGTCATTTTCATTGATGACTGAGGACTTTGCTAGAATTGTTTGGTGTTTTCTTCGAAATCTAAAGATCAGATTTTAGAAATATTTACAAACTTTCACAGCATGGTTGAAAGAGAGATTGACAAAAATTTGAAATGTGTTACAGCTGATAATGGTGGTGAGTATAGGGGGCATTTAAAGAGTACTGCAGATCTCATGGTATTAGACTTAAGAAGAGTGTTCCAAAAACTCCTCAACAGAATGGTGTGGCGGAAAGAATAAATCAAACCATCACTGAGAGGGTTAGATGCATGTTGTCAAATGCTAAGTTACCTAAAATATTTTCGGCTAAAGCCATGCAGACGACTGCTGATTTGATTAACCTTTCCCCTTCAATTCCATTGGATACTGATACTCCACAGAGAGTTTGGACAGGGAAAGATGTTTCTTATAACCACTTGAAAGTTTTTTGTTATAGAGCCTTTATACATATTCCAAAAGATGAAAGATCAAATTTTGATGGAAAATGCAAGCAGTGTATTTTCTGGGGATATGGGCATGAAAAGTTTGGCTATAGATTGTGGGACCCTATTGCAAAGAAATTGGTTACAAGTAGAGATGTCATTTTTCTTAACGATCAGACAGTTGAAGACTAAGAAAAATGTGAGAAATCAAAATCTTTAGATGTGATTCCAGCAACTTTTGATATGGTTCCTACACAACACTGATAGGGGGAGCTGAGACAGAGCAGAATGATTTGAATAATGGTGCTTCTACTTCAGAAACAGAGTCTTCACCAGCTCAATCACCTCATATCCAATTAAGGAGGTCCACTAGAGAGTGGGACAGTGCACTGGGTATAATCCTACTGAGTTTGTATTGTTGACAGATGAATGGGAGCTAGAATCTTATATTGAGGCTTTTAGTTGTGAACACAAAGATGAGTGGTTGGGGGCAATGAAAGAGGAGATTAAATCGTTGCATGAGAACCACACTTATGATTTGGTTAAACTGCCTAATGGCAAGAGGGCATTCAGAAACAATTGGGTGTACTAACTGAAATTTGATGAAAATAACTCACAGCCAAGGTACAAGGCTCGGTTGGTTGTGAAGGGTTTCTGTCAGCAGAAAGGTATAGATATCTTCTATCAGAGTTGTTCTTGGTATAGCAGCTAGCTTGAATTTGGATATTGAACAGCTTGATGTAAAAAATAGTCATCCTACATGTTGATTTGGAAGAGGAGATTTATACGAAGCAGCCAGAGAGGTTCAAAGAAGGTGAAAAAGAGAGCCTTATATGTCATGTTAACAAAAGTTTGTAAGAATTGAAACAACCTTCGAGACAGTGGTATCAAGAAGTTCGACTCCTTCATGGCAGGCCATGGGTACCAAAAGACTACAACTGATCATTGTGTCTTTGTGAGAAATTTTCCTAACAATACTTTTATTATTCTCTTGCTTTATGTTGATTGTCAGTCATGATTCTATGAGGATTGATATGCTCAAAAGAAACTAAGCAAATGTTTTGCAATGAAAGATTTGGATGCAGCTAGGCAGATTCTTGTGATAAAATCTCTTCTGACAGGCAGAATAGGAAGATCTGATTACCTAAAGAAAAGTATATTAAGAAGGTTCTGGACAGATTCAACATGAGCAAAGCTAAAGAAGTAGCTACTCCACTTGCAGGCTATTTCAAGTTAAGTGTGAAATAGTGCCCTGCAAGTGAGAAAAACAAAGAAGAGATGGAGAGAATTCCTTATGCTTCAACAGTTGGCAGCCTGATGTATGCTATGGTTTGTACCAGGCAAGATATAGCTCACGCAATTGGAGTTGTCAGTCAATTTCTGTCAAATCTAGGTAAAGAGCATTGAAATGATGTTAAATGGATTCTCAGATATCTCAGAAGTACTTATAGACTGTGTTTATGTTTCGACAATGGAAATCTCACTTTTGATAGATACACAGATGCTGATATGGCAGGTGACCTTGATGGTAGGAAGTCTACTTCTGGATATTTGATGATTTTTGGCTGGGAAGCAATTTCTTGGCAAAGCAAGTTGCAGAAATGCATAGCCTTATCTACTACTAAAACTGAGTACGTCGCAACCACATAATCATGCAAGGAAGCTCTTTGGTTGTAGAAATTCTTACAAGAATTGGGAATGAAGGAAATGTGAGATATATCATTGGATTAGAGATGTATTGGATCCAAGATTTTGTTTCTTGAGAAAGTTCATACTGATGAGAATGGTACAACTATGTTGATTAAGGTAGTGTCTAGAGAGAAACTCTAGTTCTATAAACAGGAAGTCAGTATGATTGTGCCCAAGTAGAGATATGCAGAATACTTCTTTAATATATTCTAGTACTATATATACAAGATACAATGACCTATACATGGTAACTAGAACATACAACTGTATAAAGAAAAAAATAATCTATTCTAGGTAATTAAATCAATCATATAACTAAATATTTACTTTCTGAATTTACACTATATCTTATCTTTACACATCATTCTTACTAACTGTCCCCCTCAAGTTGGGGCATAGATGTTACATATGCCCAACTTAGAAGATCCACTATTAAGTACTCCATGAGTCATAATATCAGCTAGCTGGTATGAACTTCTTGTGTAAGGGATTTCCATTGTGCCTGAATCAAGATTGTCTTTAATATAGTTTCTGTCTAACTTAACATATGTTTGGTTTCATCATGTTGTACAGGGTTATTAGCAATGTCAATGGGTGCTTTATTATCACAAAACAACACCATAGGCTTTTTCAGACCAAAACCAAGTTCTGTTAGGAGAATTTTTAGCCAAGAGAGTTTTGTAGTTGCATTATGCATAGCTCGATATTCTGCTTCTGCACTAGATAATGAGACAACTTTTTGTTTTTTTACTTCTCCAAGTCAAAAAGTTGCCCCTAACAAATGATAGGTATCCTGATGTAGATTTTCTGCCCAGTCTATTACCTGTAAAATAGAGTCTGTATATCCCACAATATCAAGATAACCATGTTTGGAGAATAATACATTTGTACCTGGAGCTGATGTCAAATAGGCTAGTATCCTATTAATAGCATGCATGTGTACTGATCACTTGGATTGTGTATGAACTGACTCATAACATTAACTACATACGTTATATCTGGCATAGTATGAGTTAAATAGATCAAATTTTCAACTATCATTTGATATATCTCTTTATCAGTTGGAATTTGATCTTAAGAAATAGATAAACCACGATTCACCTCAATAGGAGTATTTATGGGTTCACATGCAGAATGACCGGTTTCAGCAAGGAGATCAAGAGTATACTTCCTTTGAGAGATAAACAATTCTTGAGTGGATCGAGAAACTTCAATGCCTAGGAAGTATTTGAGCTACCGCAAATCTTTTATCTCAAACTCTTTGGCTAGAAAATTTCTAAGTTTGTCAATCTCATCAATGTTATTACTTGTCCCAATCATGTCATCAACATAAACAAGAAGTAAGGTAATATCATTGAGAACCTGCTTATAGAATAAGGTGTGATCGACAAATGCTTGTTAGACTTCCATGAAGAAATGTATTTTTCACATTAAACGGTCATAAAGACCAATTTAAATTAACTGCGAGTGATAAAATGACACGGACAGTATTCATCTTAGCTACTGGTGCAAAGGTTTCTTGATAATCAATCCCATGCGTTTGGGTATAGTCTTTTACAACAAGCCTAGCCTTGTATCTTTGAACTATCCCATTTGACTTATATTTTACAGTGAATACCCAACTTCATCCCACAGTTTTTTTGCCCATTGGAAATTTAACAATTTCCCAAATAGAGTTTTTCTGTAGGGCCATCATTTCATCCATCATTGCATTCTTCCACTTAGGATCTTCAAGAGCTTCCTAAAAATTTCTAAGAACATGTATAGAGGATATTTGAAGACCAAATGCCAAGTTAGCTTTAGACAAACGATGATAGGATACAAAGTTTGAGATTGTATAAATGACATTACAGACTTTTGGGAATCCAAGGTGCTTTTCTTTCACGAAAAGGATATCTCCTATCATGATTAGTGTCAGAATTTTCAAAAGAAGCAAGAGGATAGGTATGTACCTTAGTACTAACTTTAGAATACTCATTCGATGGCATGGTAGTATCATCAAGAGAGGTACTGTATTCAGGAGGCACAACCCTAGTATCTTCTTTTCTGGAATATTTTTTATCAAATAACTGAGCTGGTCTCTCCAATCCTTTACTATCATGTTTGATTTTATTTTCTTCAATAGGTGCTTTAGGTGATGAATCAGTTAAGACGAAGGATTCCTCACTTTCCGTAGTATTTTTTGCATCTGATATCCATATTTTCTTTTCTACCAACTATAATTTTTCCTCTTCTTTACTTTCAATCTCCCCTTGAAAAGGAACCATGGGTACTTTTTCAGCGAAATATGACTCATTTTCACAAAACTGAACATCCATAGAGATATAGAAAGTTTGTGTAGGAGGATGATAACATTTATAACCTTTTTGAAAATTTGAGTAGCCAAGAAAAACACATTTAAGAGCACGAGAATCAAGTTTATCTCTATGAAGGTAGTGATATGAACATAACATATAACCAAACACCTTAGGGCAAATATTAAGGGCAGAAGGAAGATGATGAAATTTGGATAGCATTCTTAATGGGGTTTGAAAATCAATAATTCTAGCAGGCATTTGATTAATAAGAAAAACAGCTGTTATGTTAGCTTCAACCCAAAAACATTTTGGAACATGCATAGTAAAACATAAGGCAAGAGCCATTTCAAGAATGTCACGATTCTTACATTCTGCTATGTTGTTCTGCTGTGGTGTAACACAAGTTGTCTGATGAATAATGCCATGCTGAACCATAAACTTAGCAAGAGAATGATTTACAAACTAACGTCCATTGTCAAAATGAAAAACTTTTATCTTAGGGCCTGTTCTTTTTGAACGTTTTGAAAACGATTTTGAAAACAAGTTTTGGAAAATAGTTTTATAATGTAAAAAGTGTATTGAAAATGTAAAAAGTAGATGCTGAATAGTAAAAAGTTGTATTGAAAATGATGGAATATGATTAAAATATATTAAATTTACTGTTGAAACCAAAATCGTTTTCAAAACGAAACAAAAAGAACAAGTCCTTAGAATCAAATTGTATGAGAATCATTTGATAATATTGGGGAATTGTATGTGAAACATCAGTCTTAGATTTCATCAAATATATCCAATTGACCCTAGTAAAATCATCAATAAAAGATACAAAATATTTATTTTCTAAAGTAGAAGGAGTAGAGAAAGGACCCCATACATCAGTATAAATAAGAGAAACTGTAAATAAGAGAATGATGGATGTCCTAATCGAGAATGCCAAATAATCACTCTTTCTTTACTAGTTGTTTCTCTCTTAGTTTGAAAACCAGAAGTGAGGGCTGCTACGACTCTATTGTCCTGAAAATAATGTAAAGCATCCCTCTCCTTACCAGTGCCAATCGTCATCTTCGTGAGATTGTCTTGAAACACACAGTGAGTAGAGTTAAAAATGGCATAGTAGTTAAGTTCCTTTGTTATCCTATTAATAGAGAGAAGGTTATTTGCAAGAGTAAGGGCAAGTAAGATAGAAGACATAGAAAATTCTGGTGAGAGAGACATATTTCCAGCCCCTGTGATTGGCATAGAATAGTCATCAGCAACTTGTACAGACTTTATTAGAGAAGTAATAAGAAAAGAATTACTAGTCATATGATCAGTAAATCCTGAATCAATTACCAAAGAGTAAGAATAGGTAGAATTAATGGATAAACCAAAATTATCATCTTTAAGAGATTCTCAACTTATATTGGAAGTAGATGCAATAGTAACATTTTGAGTAGATTTCTTATTGTTATTTGCAGCTTGTCTGAGTTTATACCACTCTGGGTAACCATGCTTCTTGCAACACAAATCAACTGTATGTTTATTCTTGTGGCAATGGGTGCAAAACCGAGATTGAGGTGTTGTAAGATCTCTAAAAATAGTAGTACGAGTACCTTTTTGGACTGCTAGAGCTAAAGCCTCAGAGTGGCCTTTTTGGACTGCTAGAGTTGAAGTCTCAAACTGGATATCTGACCCCATTGTCAGTTGCCGTCGTACTTCTCTATGAACCATGGAATATGCTTCTTCCAACCTTGGTAAAGGAGAGGTAGCTAACACACGGCTACAGACTTGATCTACATTATGATCAAGGCTTGCAAGAAAAATATAAACTCTATCTTCTGCGATACGATTTCTATATTTTTCAATATCAGTTGGGCAAGTCATATCATTTGGTCTACGATGATCAAGTTCCATAAAAACAGAGTTCAACTCATTGTAGTATTCGGCTATAGGCCGACCACCTTGGCCTAATTGAAAAGACTTCTTGATAAGTTCATAGACTTGAGAAGAATCAGATACATCAAGGTAACTTCTGTTCATAGCATTCCAGACTACCTTTGCAATACCACATTGCACAAAGTGTGACATTAGATTTGGGCTCATTGAATTTATAAGCCAAGACTTTACTAGTGCATTTTCAGCCTCCCATTCATCATAACCTGAACTGTCTTCTGGTGCAGTTATTTTTCCATTAATATAGCCCATTTTTTTTCTCCCAGCAATATGCATCTCCAAGATCTTGGACCAGACCCGATAATTAGTACCACCTAACTTAATATAAATGGCTGAAGAAATATCTTGAATGGTCACGGTGGATAGGTTCTTGCTAGTAGAGGATTCAGTCCCTGATTTGGTAGACATGCTTCATAAGGTAGAAGAGAAACTACAGAAAAATTTCAGAAGAACAAGGTGGCTCTAAAAACTGGGAAGGCAAGGAGAAAGAGGCGATCGGTAATTGTGTTGAAGATTAGAGCAAGTTTCTGATACCAAGTAGAGATATGCGGAATACTTCTTTCATATATTCTAGTACTATATATACAAGATACAATGACCTATACATGGTAACTGGATCACAGAACTGTATAAAGAATAAAACAATATATTCTAGGTAATTAAATCAATCATATAACTAAATATTTACTTTCCTAGTTTATACTATATGTTATCTTTACTGATATTTTATCTTTACACATCATTCTTTCTAACTGCCCCCAATTGAGGCAAAAAGGGTGATTGTTGGGCTTGGATTCACCCCAATTGGGTACCTATTAAACAAGCCCATCCTCATTTGAGTCCACTTGCTCTATTATCCCATTTGACTCACTCATTATTTTGTTTGACCAAGAAAATTGATTAGATGAATAACTTGTGTGTGTGTGTGTGCTGAAGTGTGCATCGCTGCTGAATAGAAATTGGGAGAGAGAAAGGAGAAATAGAGAGAAGGAAGAAAGGAAGAAAAGGGGGAAAATTCTAGGGTTCTTTGAAGGTGAAGATTGTGCTCTTCAATCTAAGATTGGAAGTCAATTTGAAAGCTAATCTTGATGAAATTGAAGTCTCGGATTCCTCTTATCAAGCCCGTCAAATCCATCGGAGTAATTTCTCATTTTCTCCATTTTGGTGAGATCTTTATAATTTTACTTTGGGTTTTGAAATGAAAATTAGAAGATGTATTGTTGATGATATGATTGTGTATTCACCTATATGGTGGAGGCTCTTGTGTGCCCATTATTGATTATAGTGAAAATTTGACTAGACTAGGTCCCGTGGTTTTTTCCTCCTTGGGTTTTCACATTAAAAATTTCAGTGTCTCATTCTTGTTATTACTTTCATTCTTGTTGTGCTGTGATATTTGTTATTCTTATGATGCTTATTTTATGAGCTGTTAGGAAAGATGAATTAGTCCTATAATTTATGACTGTGTTTTTGCTGTGATTCCATAATCCTTTTCCCTTGCACAACAGACACTATGAAAGAAAATTTTTTTTTCTTTTAAGATTTTAAAGGGAAAAGATCAAGAATTGCAACCGTAACACCGCCTCATTTACTCATTCAGACGTTCATCCTCACCATACTTATCACTATCCACCACAACACCACTAGTTCTCTTCCACTGCAACAGTCGTCAATTGTCGGATCTGGATTGGTCGCTGATGCAAATTCAATAAGAATACTTGCAAATACATGACGTCTCAAATTCACAGGGACGTGTCCAGCGAATTTCAAATGCGTCTACTGTTTGATTAATCAAGTGTTTGGTTTTGTTGTTATGAGACCTAAAATGAACTTAAGAAACAAATAAGAGTGAAATGCACAACTTATCACTTAACTATGACTTTTAGAAAAATTGAAACTTTTCTTTAAAATGCTTTTTTTTCGACACAACTATAATTTTTGGGCAAAGCATACCACTTCGTCAAATACCACCATTAAGTGGTTAACATATGGGTTTTCTGAGGGGTAAAATTGTCCAGTTGCCTTTTTTTTTTGTCATAGCTTTCTAGTATTTTTTTATATTTACAAAACAAATCTCTAATCTTTCATTATTTTTACAGATTCACCACAATATATCTTTGTTGTTACACATTTTTCCAATTTCAATAAATTTATTTCTATTTTAATTATTATTACTTTTTATTTTTATTTATTGGCATAATATCAATTTTATGTGTTTTATGAACCAAATTTTCAAAACAATAATTTCACCTTTCTCCTTTTCTATTTTTTGGTTTAATTTTGATTCAGATTCTTTTCCATTTTCTTTTGTTTTTTTTTTAAATTCTGTACTGTCTCCCTCTTTTATTTGCATTTTTAGGAAATTTTTTTTTTTTGTTTTTTTGTTATGTCACCTTTTAATCTAATACAATTGTTTAGATTTTAGTTTATATTACTATATAATTATATATCTTCCTTTTCCTTTTATTTATTGATTTCTTATTTTCTTTACATTAATATTTTCATTCAATATTAAAATTTGCCTGGGCAAGGACACCATTGCTGATCAGGCACCGCCAAACACAGGCCAATGCCAACTGTAACGCTCCCGCCCAACCCCATCTCCCGAGGAGTCATTCCTGCGAGGGAGTCTGGGCTGGCTCGGGGGTAGCGTCATTCAGGGTTCACCGCAACAAATCGATACAGATATTAGTAAAACATAATATTACCTTTATCTGAAAATAATTCAATCAATAGTTCTTAAAACAAACTTGCCCAATGCGGAAGCTAAAACATTATTCATGACGGTAGTTTGAATCAGTCTGGCATTTAGCCCTTAGGTTTCGATCAATCTACCGTCTAGCCCTTAGGTCTCAATCAATCTAGTGTTTAGCCATTAGGTTCCATTCAATCTGCTTTCTATATAGCTCTCGCATCAAAAGCTCTGGCATTAATCCAGAATACAATACAGCGAGAGGCTGTAGTCTTAATCAATCTTCTAATTTCGATTAATCTGGTTGTATACGTACAACCGTTAGTTCCCCCTTTAGGGAGGCATCGACTAACTGCAACATGGCCTCACAGCGCACGGTAACACGTGCGGGTGATTACAATCGATCAATTAATACTAGACGCTCATTGTCTTGTATCTGGTTTAAAGGTTTCATACATTATATCTTTACTAGGCAAACTTGGCATCTCTAATAGGCTTTCCTAAATCCTCAACAATTCAATGTGCGATCAATAACCTAATCATGGCATCTCTAGCATGCGTTCCTGATTCCTAAACATGTCGATATATAATGCAATAACCTACTCATAGTGTATTAGGCTCTTCTATCTACACCTCGAAGTACATCATGCTCCTCTATAGTGTAAAATCAATCATGTCCTCAATTAATAACAATTAATGCAATCAATTATCAATCAATAGGCATACACACTTGTGTTCATATTAAGCAAGTAGGCAATTCAAACATACATCTCATACATATGGCATACATCTCATATGTAGCAATTCAATTCCAATTACATATAAGTGAGGCATAGGCAACCTTTTAGTTTATCCCATCAATCAAGTTTATAGTTCACGCATAATATATATAGTTAAATTAAACCTTTACGAAAATATCGAGTAAATTCCTCACCTTTCTCACGACATGAGTGGTCGATGGTTGACGGGTTCCCTTCTTGGTAAACGGTCAACTCCTACAATACGAGCGTTCTAAGATAAGTCAACTACATTTTGACTTTGAGGTTTGACTTTACAGTTAACTATGTTTGATTTTAACTTTTAGGTCGACTATGGTCAAGGGTCAAGGGTCAAAGGTCAATGGTCAAGAATATGGTCAAGTTCCCTAAGGCTAGTATCATTAAATACTTTTTGGGCCAATTTAAGATTAAGGTAAACTTTAGGGTGAAAGAGCAATTTCAGAAATAAGGTAAAATTTTTGTTCTGGACTCCGACTAAGTTACTGTCCGACTCGCATGAAAACTTGCACAAGGGTTTTCATGTTCTTCAGTTTTCAGGTTCTAAAAGGTTCAAAAAATCATTTTCAGAGGGCTATACGATTTACTGTCCGATTCGGATGACAACTCGTACAGAGGTTTTAATGTTCTTCAGGTTTCAAGGATTGAAAGTTCAGAAAATCGTTTTCAGAGGCTTGTCCGAGTTCCTGTTTGACTCGGGATACTAACTCGCACGACTGGTTAAATTTTCCAAAAATTTCTGGTTTTAGATACTACTTTTGGGCTACGTTTTAACACTGTTCCGAATCGTTTTTAACCAAACTAAAAGCATAAATTGAAAGTGTAGAATACAGGCAATACTTAGAAGCTTTTACTTTGCATAACGGATTACTCTAACGTATTTAATCTGGCTCCGAACTTGGCTCAAAACACTGTTTCTGAACATGAATATTTTCTGGTTTCGACTTTTCAACTTAATTATTACAGATCGTTTAAACGCTATAGGCATCAATATTAAAAATGTTTAACATTCAATAAAGCTAATAACATTCAAAGAACATGCTTTCTACGGATTTATTACATACAAAGTGAATTACTTGTTATTCAAGTTTCACAAAGATTCAAGCTTTCTTACTTCCAAACTCAATCTAAATCACAAATTAAGACTTACCGTGAGTTTCTAAGAATACCATGAACTCACAGAACTTCAATGGAGGTGGTAGAAGTGGCGGCGGTGGTTGCTCACGGCGGCGGTTCTCCAAACTCCTCTCATGAACCTCTCTCTGTTTTCTAGCTTTTGCTTTAAGAATTTTCAAGCTTTTAATTCATGATTTAAGGTTGTATTTATAGGCAACCATTAGGTTTAGAGTGATGCAGAAACATCCTTAATAAGCTAGACGTAAATCCGGTAGTTTTCTTCTATCGGATTGATCTTAATTTTCAATTCCATATTTACGGATTCTGTTTCCATTTTTGTGTTGTTCGAGTTTCTGTCCGACTCGGATGACAACTCGCACAAGCTATTTTCCAGATTCCTTTCCATTTCATTTTTACTACTTTCCTTATGTTACTTTAGAATATCTGTTATACCCACTTTAACTCTCAATCAATCAATTTATGCAATCAATCGGTCAATCAATTGAGGCAATCAATAAATTATTCAATCGAGCAATTCAATCAATCAATTAAGCATTCAATCAATATGTAATTTTTTCTAATCACATTACACCATTAAAAAGCAAGTAAAGGTCTATGTTACCCTTTATTTGTTTTAAAATTCTAGTCCAAAATTCTTAGTTCTCACACCAACCACCACCACCATCGCCGCTGACATCAACAACCACTGCTCTCAACCTTTAACTCTTAATCAATCAATTTATACAATCAATCGGTCAATCAATTGAGGCAATCAATAAATTATTCAATCGAGCAATTCAATCAATCAATTAAGCATTCAATCAATATGTAATTTTTTCTAATCACATTACGCCATTAAAAAGCAAGTAAAGGTCTATGTTACCCTTTATTTGTTTTAAAATTCTAGTCCAAAATTCTTAGTTCTCACACCAACCACCACCACCATCGCCGCTGACATCAACAACCACTGCTCTCAACCTTTCATCACCCTTTTTACCATCACCTATTACTACAAAAAGGGGCTTTAATGGCGGTTTTTAAGGTATTTTAACGGCGGTTTTCATCCATTTTGAACTACCATCTGTCCGGCAGCCGTAGAAAGTTTACGGACTTTCTACGGCGGTTCGCTTAGGAACCACTGTAGAAAGTCCGAACCACCGTAGAAAGTTAGGCTTTCTATGGCGTTTTTTTTTAAACCACCATAGAAAGGACTTTCTATGGCGGTTCCTAAGTGAACCGCCGTAGAAAGTTAGGCTTTCTACGGGGGTTTTGAAAAAAACCGCCGCAGAAAGTACCAAATTTGTAAAAAAAAAAATTTAATATTTCATTTTTTAATCTCTGCATTCAAAATATATAATAAAAACCGCAAAAACAGCCGTAAAAAGTTTTTGATATATATATATTTCAACTTTATTCAAAAAATATATATATCAAAAACTTCCATGCTAATAAACCGAACGACCACCAAACTTCACAAAATATTTGCGTACATCCATCAAATTCTAATTAATTTAATCATTAACAGCAAGAACAATACAATAACAACATAATCCTGAAGTAAACAGCCAATATATATATACAAAAATCTAATCTCAACCTAATCAATTTTGAGAATAAATCAAACCAAAATCAGTAGAAAAATTATAAAATGGAACATACAGTAAACCACCTATTTAACACTAATCAAACCTGAATTTAATCAGTCATCATCTCACCAAACCTAAATTTAACACTAATAATAAATCCTAGGCCAATCGCAATAATCAAGTAACAATAAAATTTATATAACTTAAATAAAGTTGAAACTATTCGATATAACCTTTTTTATGATTTGAAACCCACAACAAGGACCGATTGTGGTGAAATTATGATGGGGGATTAACTCCAAGTGGTGAGTGATGGCTGATTAAGAAACCATCTCCGGAGTTGGGTGATGGCTGATCTTGCTACGCCGGAAGAACGGCTTCGGGGGAAGACAAGAGAAAAAACTGCCGGCGAGTGGATGGGCGCCGGCAATAAGAGAATGGCTTCAGTTTGCTGGAGATGGAAATAGGGGGAAGCCGCGGTTGGCTGGGGATGGAAACAAAGAGAAACCCTTAAAATTCAAACAAAATCAAGTTTCTATGGCGGTTTTAATAAAAACATTAAAACCGCCGTAGAAACGGGCTTTCTACGGTGGTTGTAATTAAAACCGCCATAGAAAGTAACTTTCTATGGCGGTTTCCTTATCACCGCCTTAGAAAGTCCCTTTCTACGGTGGTTTTCGAATAACCGCCGTAGAAAGTCCCTTTCTATGGCGGTTTTAGAAAAACCTCTTAAGATAATGTCTTTCTACGGCGATTCTAAGTCCGTACTTTCTTTTTAATAGCGGTTTTGGTCTTTTCGCAGTTAAAACACCGCCGTAGAAAGTCCATTTTGTAGTAGTGACCCCCACTGCAAATACCATAATTTAACCCAAAAAAAGGAATCAAGAACCCATAATAAGCAATAAGTTGAACTTTTTCACAATCACAAGAATAAAACAAGAACATGACACAACAATCCAGGTCATCTCACAATATTATTGTGTAGAATAGTAACAAAGTAGTTAAACCATCACTGAACCATCAAATAAATATAGGATATACCCTTAGGATGAAAAAAAAAACAAAAACAATATCCATGGAAATGTGTATATTCACGAGCCTCACCACAAAAACCCATCAACGAATACTAGGGGTGGGCACGAATCGATTTCCTCGAATTGCGGTTTTCACGAATCGGTTTCCTCAAATTTTAATTTTTTTTGGCTAATTCGAAAACCAAACCTTATTCGTTTTAAAACTGAAGAAACCAAATCGAATTCGTAATTCGAATTTGGTTTGAACCGTGGAAATCCGAATTCACAAATTTGTTTCCAAAATTATTAGTTTAACAGAGTAAGGCTTTGAAGAAAATGAAATAGAGATGGGAGAAGGAAATAGGAAGTGTAAAGAAAGAAAGATAATGAAGAGAAGAAAGAAAATAGATGAAGAGAAGAAGCACCCTCTAGTTCCAGATCCACCGTTGCCGCTCCTTCCCAGATCCACAACCTCCACCATCCAACAACAACAATCAACACCATCATAACCTTCTCCCAAAAAATTGATGGTTAAGAGAAAAAAATGAAAGAGAGATGGGAGAAGGAAATAGGAAGAGTAAAGGAAACAAAATAATGAAGAGAAGAAAGAAAATAGATGAAGAGAAGAAGAGGGAACAGAGGTGGGTTCACAGGGAGAAAGAAAAGAAAGAAAAAGGAGGGGGAGGGGGGGAGGGGGGGAGGGTAGAGAGATGTAGTGGGGCAGAGGAATTAAAAAAATGAGAAGTATAAAATTAAAAAAATATAAATCATATATCCCAACTCGGTTTTCGAATCAGTTTTTGGGTTGGATACCAAATTCGAAAACCGATTCTTAAACCAAATTCATAATTCGAATTCAGATTCAAACCAAACCTAATTCAAATACTGAATTCGAATTGGGTTATTCGAATTTGATAAATTCAAATTCGGTTCGATTTTCGAATTGGACCAAACCATGCCCACTCTTAACGAAAAGTTGTTTATAACAGTAGTAAACAACCCATTACGATATACACCAAATAACAGGCCGTCATCACCAAATGGGTCAGTGTGCCACTGTGGGCATCACTACTAGAGCCAAACCGAGTTTTACTTCGTGATAATTTTCATTCAAATAACAACTTCACCTTAATAATAATGTGGGAGGGAAATTTAAGTGTATAAAAAAAACCCCATTGAAAATTTCCAGATCTAAAGAGTCTAAATTCTCTACTTGAAGAACAACTCGTGGTCATGCTACTGGCGACGATGAAGATGACATTGACAATGAAGATGAAGCAACTGAAGCTGAAATTGGATTTGTAGATATAGCACTTTTGTTTCCATCTCCTATATTTGGAATCTGAGTCATATCAATCCCTTCTCTGCCTTCGAATCGCGAAACTTCCAATTCTCAAAAGGCGACAGACCCAAAAATCGAAAACAGGACAAGAAGAAAACTGCGATTTGTTCAACATCCTCTAGAATCGAATGACAATTTCTATGATAAAGAGGAAGATGTTTGCTCCTTCTTGTCCTGTTCTGAACCAATCGCAATTTCTCTGCGTTTGCTCCCTTGTCTCTCCGCGTTACTCTTTCCACGAATGTTTTTGTCGTTTGCTCTATATTTTCCTACGGAGAAGCGGGGAGGAAGAGAAGAGGTGGGGTAGTGGAGCACCGGTGACAGGGAGAAAATAGAAGAGGTTGTGGAGGAGCGACAGAGGAGTATGATTGGAGAAATAAAATAAAAAACCTTCACAAACAATCTCATGAAGTGGGGGAAAGGGGAGGGTTTGTTTTGTAAATATAAAATAATACTATAAGGGCATGTTTGGTTTACGGGAAAGAAAAGTTTTTGGAGAATAAGGCCTGTTTGGTTAATGGGAAAGTAAAATTTTTGAGGGAATATGAGCCCTGTTTGGAAGAGATCCTGAAACAAGTTTTTGGACTGCATTAGGTGGACCCAATGCACAAATTTTTTTTGGAGGAGCTTCTCTACTCATCTCCTCATGGAATCCACTTTTCACACTTGTTTGGGAATACACTGTAGAAAAATAGCCCAACACATCTTCCACTTCTACCCAAAATTATTGAGGGCATCTTCTCTTTCTCATGCTAAAACTCCCAAAATTGGAAAAACCTTATCCAGATCATTGACTTTTTTTTTTAAAAAAATATTATAAACTAAAAAAAAATTAAAAAGAACTTTAAAAAATTAAAAATATTATTTTAAAAAAATTTGTGAACAGTATTTATGTGGTACTATTCACAGGTATCGGAATAAATTATTTCAAGTTCAGAAATAAATAATTAATCTAGAAAGAAAAAATATCAAGTTCCTATAATCAGCAATGATATTAGTAATTTAAAAGTATCGTTAATAATTTTAAAAATAAATTAAAAAGAAAAATATAAATATAAATTTTAAAAAATTAAAATTTTTTAATTTAAAAAATATATATATTTTTAAAAAAATTTGTGAACAGTAATTATGCAGTACTATTCACGAGTATTAGAAGTTGGAGGTAAATTTGCAATGCCATACAATATCCAGACACAAATCTTCAAACATATCTTTAATCACATTCCAAACAGGAACATGATTTCTAGGAATTTAATGATAAGGAAAGTAAAGTAAAACAAATATATTTTTTGTGTTTGGATTGGTTAAGAAATGTATTTGGAAATTTAAACGTGAACTAGACTAAATATCAAAAATGCCCTCTCGAATTAAGCTTAATAATTTTCTCATAAAAATATTGTTAACCTAAATAAGAGCTACATAATATTTAATTATAAATTAAACGACAACTTTAAAATTAAATTACATGCCAATTACTCATCCAAAATTAATTTAAAATTTAAAAAAATTATAGATTTGATTATTGATGTGTAATGTAGTTATTAGTCTAGCAAGAATTTAGATGAGTAAGAAAGTAAATGGAAGAACAAATTTTCTTGTTGTAAAATGAAATATTAAATTTTTCACTTGATATTTTTCAAATTTAAAAGTAAGAGAAATTAGAACTTTTAAATATGATACATTAAGTTACATTAAAATATTATTTAGTTTCATATCTAATAAAATTTAACTATAAATAATATTATATATGGAAAGTATATATGTTGTTTTAAATATATATATTTGGATATAAAAATTAAAATAAATAAAGTTTAGTTAGATACAATATATACTAAAGTAAATTGTGATATTGTGGACTATTAGTTGCAACCAATTAGTTAGACAACTTTTATACGTAGACAAGTTTTTACCTTTTTCAGGAAAAATAACGTATATATAATTCCTATTTTAATTTTATATTTTTTAAATTTTATGTTTGATATACAAAAATATAAAATATTTGAAAATAAATAAGAGTAAGGGAAATGAGTGTTTTTTTTGAAAATTTGTGACACGGGAAAAAGAATACAAGATTAGAACATGGATTCTTTTTCCAAGAAAATAACACTTATTTTTCCTGCATTGTAGATTTATTTTCCTTTTCAAACCAATTAAAATCAATTCAAAACAAAGGAATTTAATATTAAGGAATTATATTACTTTCTTTGACCAGAATTCTTGTAAACCAAATAGGCCCTAAAGGTATGACAAAAGAAATAAGCAACTGGACAATTTTAATCCTAGAAAAAGCCATCTGTTAACCTTTTAACGGTGGTATGTAACGGAGTGGTATGTGTTTGCCCCAAAATGAAAGTTCACCTTCAAAAAAAGAGCATTTTGTAGAAAAGTGTCAATTTTTGCAAAAGTCCATAGTTAAGTGATGAGTCATGCATTTCACCCAACAAATAAAGATTGATTCAAATTTAATTAACCAAAAAGGTTAGGTTAAGTGGAGGACCCAAATCAGCGTCGTTCATAACCCCCACCCCCCCCCCCCGTCTCTCTCTCTCTCTATATATATATATAGAGAGAGAGAGTTTAGGTAATAGGTCCAATTCAAAATTCATTTTTGAAATACAAAATTCAGTTAACATATCCAATTCTTTGTATTTGCTTCTTAACTAATCTAATGGTAACAACGAATATGCCACATCATAGCAAGTAGCATTGTTGAAGTTTACAGTGGTGAACATGAAGCAAAACAATTCAGTTGAGCTTAGATCAAGATTGCAGAAATAGTTTAATCTATAATCATCTTCAATGCCAGCTTATGTACAACCTTAAAAACCCCCACAAGCTGCCTCTTTGAAAGAGCTTAAAATTCTTCATCTTTTCTAAAATAGGTTGAAGATTCTTCAACTTTTCTATGATGGTGAAAATTGTAAGCTAGGGCCATCATACAAAACTTAGTTAGAGGTATTTGAAGGAGTGAAATATATTGTATGCGCATATTGCAAAGGAAGAAAATATTTGTCAAGTAGTGGAAGAACTTGAGAATGCAAAGAATTCTTTTCAGTAATTCAATGAGATTTTCTGTTTATCATCCATGATATCAAGTTTCAGTACACAAATATTTCATAGCTTCAACCATATTCCATATGCGTGTAAGGTTCCATACTACTTCAGTGCGAGGTGCTCCCCCACAATTATAGTATCCAAAGAATTCCAACCCTAAGAGACACACTAATATCGCATAAGATTCATGTAATGATACAGTGATGAATTAAAGTACGGGTAGAAAGGAGGGGCATTATCATCCCA
Organism: Leptodermis oblonga; assembly: GCA_016801395.1. NCBI lineage: Eukaryota > Viridiplantae > Streptophyta > Magnoliopsida > Gentianales > Rubiaceae > Leptodermis > Leptodermis oblonga. The sequence continues at coordinate 26,476,411 of CM028754.1, forward strand.
AAATTACAGATACTAGGGGTACCACAAAGTAATACAATATTACAAATAAAGATGCAACACAGTAATTTAAATCAACATAACCAATTCATAGAAAGAGCAAACATGTATCACTCATGATGGCCTTCAAGGTATATGTCATTCCATATTTGAATCACCATTCATAATTAAGTTATCTCAAGCATACCATTCAACAAAAGTAAATGTAAGGCAATAGTACAAATGATCACGACACAAATGGGTGTCACATCCATATCATCTTCACATAGAACTCAATATTCAGTGAAATAATTAGCAAGAGATTATCGATACAGTAAAATAGAAAATAAGTAATGGAGAAATCTTTGACAATTTCATCATGTGCAAGATCCTTCTCTGTATTTTCTAAACTTGATCTTCAAGGTTGTTGGCCTTCATTTAAATCTAGGGGGCGAGAAGATCATGAATAACATTTGTTTATCACGCAACATTTAAAAAATTAACATAGACCCCATAACCTACAAATTCAGACAAAATATTCTGAGAAGATTGAAAAATGTACAACCTGTGCAAGATATTGCACCTCCTGAGATATGTATTTAATTCCCCTTCATGAATTTAAATTTAAAAAGAAATTGCAATTCAAAATTTGGGGATTTTTCATTCTTTTGATAACCTATCATCTTTGACAAATTTGTCTTTAACCTGTAATAGGAAGGCCAATTTTCCAAAGGAGATTTGGCTTCTTCTTGTCAAAACTTCATATGCTAGCTATAGGAGTGAATTAACTTTATGGAGTAATACCTCAAAGGTTTAGAATGGGTTTGTAATTTATATATTTTAGCAATATCTAATACTGAATAGTTTAAAGGGACTATGCCAATAGACTAAGACCTCACTTCCTCAGTTTAATATTTCTAATATGCAAACAGTGGAAGGGAAAAAGTGCAAAATAATTGAGAGGGAAGAGAGAAACAAATAATCACAACAACAAAACTACTTTGCATTAGGTTAAATAAGTAAAACCTTGAAAAGATTTTGAACAGCTTAGAAAAAGAATATCTGAGTCTGCATAGGAAACAAAAATATAAAATTGATCTCTCCTACAGAACAAAAGGCTTTAGCCTATCATAACCTCTCACGGGCATAGGTAGGTAAACTTTGGAATTTGACGGCATCACTTAAAATTGCAAAGCTAAGCCTCTGATTTTAATTAGGGAGCAACATTTATTTATTTAGTAAAAGCAAATAGTTTATCACAAACGGTTGAATGTTTCCAAGGAAGGAAAACATGCAGAGGGTTCAATCATAACATTGATTGAATGGAATATCACACAATAACTAAAAAGTAAATGTGGAAAGGACATAAAAGATGAGATTTCTTACAAATGAACTCATAAGAAAAGCCTAGAAGGACAAAGTAATCAGATTTCTTATAGTTAAATACCTTATTATTGGCACTTCGAACACGTTAGAATTCATAATCTCTCTTAGCAATCAGAGATCTAGCGAGACTAAGCTCAGATTGCAGTTGGTTCATCTAAAACACAAACCAATAGAACATAAAAATATGACCATAAGCACAAATGTCGATTAAGAGAATAGAAAGCATTTTTAAAGCAAGATAACAATACTCATTGCCTTATAAATCCAATGGAATATACTATGAATCAAGACATCAAAGAGATGAAACCCTCACGAACAATCAATTGATTGAAGTGAATAATTCTTTTCATTTTTCTGTTTTCTTAAGCATTCTAACAAATAATTTTTGGGCATTCATGATAGATTATATTTTAACATATAAAGTTACATCAGAATAAAAAAATTTAGAATAAAAGGGAATAATCAAAACTTGGTAACAAAATGCATAAACAATAGAGAAAAAATTCAATAACTGTAAGAAAATTCCTTATATTAGTAAAATAAAAATTGTGAAGGTAATAGAGAAAACAATGGATAAAAACTTACCTTGGTGGCAGAAGGGAGAGGAAGAGATTTAACGAATGAGATGGAGAGATTGGTTCAGGGCATTAAATAGGGCTGAGTGAGGAGAACAAGGAATGATAAAAATAATTAAATGAAAAATAGTTGCAAGAATGTTAAAAGACGATGCTGAGATGGATGATTTAGCTGCCATATGGCTATATTTTAGGTAACTACAATAGAAGGAATTGTCTTTTTTATATATAGGTAAATATATACATGTGTATGTATATATAAAGATTGAACATATATACTTATCTGCATATATGAAGATTAAAGATATATATATATATATATGTATATATTGATGTTTAATGTATTCGCGAATTCGGCTCTTAGAGAAATGTTGTGTTTAGTTTAATGAACCAGTGAGTAAACTTAACTAATATCTTTTTTTAATATCTTACTATATTAGAAAAGAACACATTATTTAAGATCTCATCTCTCCTTTTGCCATGTGACATGTGACACATCACCTGACAGATAGATTAATATTGACATGTCATTTTTTGGATAACTTCTATTTTTTTTTTTTTAATTCCAAGTTAGTTTCTATCTCATCACTATAGAAATATACCCATAAACAACTCAAATTTTATAATATATGATTATATCAAATATTCACGTTTCATCCTAATTCAAATTATTATCCTTGCGGATAAGATAATTACAACCCTTCTTAATTGTTTCCTTTGAATGTATCTTATCGTATAAGCATTCAATAAACAGAATTTGTGTCATTTCTTGACACTTCAGTTTAGAACCGTTCAAAGTTCCAAATTACTTCTCCTTTATTTATTTGATTGCTTTCCTTTGGGTATGGTATAATTTGTATCATTCATATGTCTAGGGTATAATTTTCTTTTTTTGCAGTTACGTTCCAGTTATAGGCAATACTTTTCATTAAGAAGTAATTAATCTACCTATTTCTTTCTCCCTTTATATTTGTAGGAGTTCATCTTATTATTTTATTTTCTCATGAAGAATGTCAACCTCATGTTTATATTCTTCTGTCAAGATTTGGTTACCATGATTCTTAATTTAATAACACGTTGTATCTTCTTATTGTATTTTTTTTCCTTCTTTTTTTTTTCTTTCAGATTTTGGAATAATTCTTATTATTTATGTTTTTATTTTACTGCATGTCATAAGGTTCTCTGTTGATATGTTTCTCCTAATTATAACCTTTGAACTGTATTGTTGTATATTTTTACACTGAGCATATATATATTATAATTAAAATTTTTTGAACACAGTGCGAGTGCAGGATTTACTTTCTGTAGGCTAATCTATGCAATAATAGTGTAGCTTATTTTATGATTGTGAAGGTTTTGGGACCTCATTCTATTGAGAAACTAGTCCAACTATATTTAGCATTGTCGCTATACTATCTTTTGTACTCATATGTATTCTATTTTAGTTGAATTGAGTTTTCTTGATTTCTTTATTTAAGTGTTTCTTTTTGTTTTTCCTTTTTGTAAATTAAAATCTGAATTGGTTACTTTTTTTTTTTTAATGCATGAAAAAAAAAAACATAAAATATAGCAACAAAACCAAATACAACGGGCTAAAAATATTACGGCTATCAATGAGTCAATGTTTTATCGTCTACTTGTGCTTTGTTGTGTTTCATTTGTTTTATACATTTCTTCATTCTAGAATTTTATAATGCTTGCATCTCAATATCTACTTTCAGTTGAGAAGAATTGATTTAGTTTTATCCTTTGCTTTGGTTCCAAATTTCAAAGGATTGAGCTTGACTCCCTTAGCTGGTTAATTTGTTGCATGCTTTTACACTGTTTTATGGCTCACTAGGAACTATTTGTTTCTTTGGAGTCCAATATTTGGGAATTGTCATGAGACAATATTTAATCTATGTAATATTTAATTAGACTAATTTGATGTGTAAAATATGAAGTGAAAACTTATGTACATTCATGGAAATTTTCATTTTAAATTTTAATTCCTATCAATTGTTATTAGATTGGTCAAAATTCTCTCACCATTTGAGATTTCAAACACAAGATTAATTAATTTTAATATTTTTATCATGAATATTTATTTTTCTTTTCCTTTAATTTTCCTCTATTAAACTTCATGATTAATTTATAAAATTAGTTTTTTTCTTTCTATCTAAAACTCTTCACCCAAAATTTTTTTGTTTTATTTTTCATTTAATATTTCCTCATTATTAAATCAAAATCAACCTTTAAATTTCCAATTTTTACGTATTATCCAAATTCAACCATAAGAAAAAAAACCTTATTTATAACATCAAATTTAAATTCAGTATCATGTTACGTAATTTTGTAATTTGAGTTTTGTAACCATTACTTCCCTGTTTTTAAACTAAATTTCACATAATAATGAGTACACCCGTGGCTTGCATGGGCAAACATTACTAGTATATATATGTGTGTGTGTGAACGGAAAAAAATTCATCATCTGTGTTATTAATTTTCTTTTCTTCCTTTTAGTTTAGTATTAACCAATGTTTTCAGAATCTGACCGGAGCATGAACCGGCTAAGAAAAAGGACCCTTTTTTATATATAAAAATTATACTTATATAAAAATGTATAAAAACTGCATATCCAATTCATTTTTATTCTTGAAAATTCAAACCTAAAAATGTGAAGTCGAATAGTATTTTATAATTTTTAGTTTTTCATATTTGTTTTTCAATATAGATTTAAACTTCAAAATTTAGAATTTAAAAATTTAAATTAGATACTAAGTGAACTTCATGGATCACTATTGAAGTTTAATAATATTATGATAATAGAATATATTTAATATGGAAAACACTTTTCACAATATAACCCTTGGTAGAGTTGGTAATTCTTAGAAGATTAAATTTTCTATATCTTGTGGGTTATGGGTTCAAACCCCCCCACTTTCACATTTTTAAAGATTAAAAACTGAGAAATGAAAAAATCCGGTTTTCATGAGTCAACCTATTAACTCTAACACACTAATTGATAAGTTATCCCTACGATTGATTGAGCATAATTATGGTAGGGATAGTGAATTGGAATGATGAGCCTCAAAAGCCGAGGAAGAGAATCGTAAGGAGAAAATGCTAGTTGAGTCGGCAAAGGGAAAGATGAAGAGGCTCATCCGTAGATTTGCCCCTCGGTATGCAGTGGATGAACACACGCATTTTGTAGACAAGGATGACATAAGAGGCAAGAGACTTTCTCATACATATCATCCAGGTTAGATAGTTGGGGTGGCATGCTAGGAAAAAATAAGGCATAGCTCAAAAAATGTTAGATGCCTTGTTTCCAATGGAAACTGGGATATACAAGAAACAACATTACCCTTAAGGGATAGTTGATATTCTACCCTTAAGTCAGATGCCTTATTCCTAATGGAAATTAGGCAATACTTGAAGTACACGTTTCTTCAAATATTTTACAAAGATTTTATAATTTTTTGTTCAAACACAATTTTTAAGTTTTTTTTTTATACTTATAAAATATTTAAACGTTTTTGAAGTATTTGTCCAACGCAACCTCAGCATTGCTTTTAATTTTATGTTAAGACTAAATATTTTATTAAACTTCATGTTTAGTTATTTTAAATTATTGGATGAAAGTATCATTAAATCAGAGATAGATTATTTTGGTATAAGAAACATGCATGAGGAAATATGAACACTTAAGAACGAGCTAGTGCCCCAACGGTTGTGACGCATAGTGAACCACTTAATGCATATATATATATATATATATATATATACGAACACTTGTGTATCATAAGCTCCATTGTGGTAAGGCTGATGCTGAGATAAGATAGTAAATGAATAATAAATAGCTTGGGCTGAGAGAAATATTTTTGCCTTAAAAGGAGAAAATGTTGGGCTGAAAAAAAGAATTGGACTAGTTAAATATGAGAGTGTGGATTGATATAGAATATTTTGTTATGCTAATTCAATTCTAGGGCCAAATTAGGGCAAAATCAAGTTTCTAATTTGGGGGAAGCGAGTAAGTAGGACGACGTCATTTGGAAAGGGGCGGGATATTTTCTTTAATTGCTGTTTTAGTCCTTTGTTTTTATTTGTTCTTTTGCTTAATTTTCCTAGAAGTGTTAGCTCAGCATGAAGTCAGTTTCCTTCTTCTTTTGTGTAGGATATAAAAATAATATATATCCAAAATAGTATTAAAGACATTAACGCACAGCGGAATAAAACTTCTTTGTAATAACGAACAATAAACAAACCCGCATGCACACAATTTGTGCGGCGCACCTAAGCCGAAGCTTGGTCGAGAAACAACCCGAAGGCTATTCAGTTTCTCCTGTATCTATTTGTTTTTCTCTGTAATTCTCTGTGATCTCTTTGTGACTACAATGATCACCTAATGCCTCTATTTATAGGCTAAACTATCCCTGAATCCTACCATTAATCTGATTCAGAATTATTTCCTAAAACAACTAGGTTTCCCAAAACAAGCACTAAACCAAATAGGAAATAGACAAATAACAAATCCTACTACAATTATAATTACCTAATAAGTAAATACAAGTTTGGTTTAATTAATTCCAACATAGCCTCCCTTAAACCAAACTTGGATCAAATCAGCTCCATCGCCATCACGAGCTTGAATCTTCATTGAAATCTCCATTGCTGTGTAGGCAACGTGCAACACCAACTTGTCGTAGTTCTTCAACTTTACTTGCAAACTCTTCATAGAGACAATTTTGTATGTGCCATGAATCTTCTGTGGAAACTCCTTTTTAGCGAAAAATTTATTCATATCTACCCATTCTTCTTCATCCGAGTTCATCTGCTCATCAACCTTGTAATGAACCTTGCAAATGCCAAAAACATTCTCGCAAACTCGAGACATCACCTTTAAATAAGATGTGGACACAAACTTGTATTCTGAAAAAGCCTTATCAAATTTCTCAGTCTGATCAAAGAATTCACTGATATCTACCCATTCATCTTTAGAATAGAGCTTCCCGTCGACATTGTTAATTTCATCAATGCCATCAAACCTAACAATGTCCTTGTAAACCCAAGGCTTCACTGTCACATTTTTAACTTGGTCAGACTCTCCACCAAATAAAGAGTTGACTTCACTGCATTTGATCTGCTCCAATTCAATAGAGCTTTCAACAATCCCATGATCACTGTCATCTACGTGATCATCAATTTCAATATCTCGCTCTTGTTCAGTGAACAAACGATATCTTCTTCTTTGACCAAATCAACACCTCTAGTGCCTTCATCTACATTATTGACACAATCTTGTTCAATGATACTTTCACTTTCTTTATTCATAATTCTTGAAGCAATTTTTCCGAAGACATGCTCTTGTAACTCCTTGATCATGAACTGCTTGATATTAATCATTTGTTCATCAAGAATCAATGTCCATAACAATTCTTCATGCCACAAGCATGAAATATCTCTTGTCTGAATTATCAATGCCACAAAGTAATCAAACTTCCTAGGCAGTGTATTGAGAACATGCTTCACAAGAATTTCATAGTTGAGATAATACCCGTTTGATTCCATCTCATCTTGGATATTCTCCAATCTATTAATATAATCCTTAATTGTTTCACATTTTCTCATCTTGCTATCTCCAAATTTCTTTTCGAATTTCAAAACATTATTTTTTTGAACTTTATTCATGCTTCTATAACTTTTCACCAAAATATCCCATGCTTGTTCGGCTGTTTTCACATGACAAATTTTTTCAGAAATCGAACTATCAATAGATTGACGAATTAGAGATTCTCCTTTGTTTCATCGTCTCCATCATTTTCGATCTCCTTTTCAATGAATCGTCGTAAACCAAATGCTTTGAGAAAAGTCTCCATCTGCCTTATCCACATAGGATAATTTTTTCTTACAACTAACTTTGGAATATTGCTAATATAAGCACTCCAATCCATAGTTAAGACTTCTTCCTTAATTTTGCCGCAACTTGATCGAATGAACTCGAACCCGCAAACGAAAAGACATTGCCGAACAAATATGAAGTCAAATAATCAATCACCTTGTCAAGCAATTTGTATAGGGTTAAGCAATTGCACACAATTCGATGAAGATCACAAACAAATCAATCCAATTGATTTGTCGTTGCACCGAATCAAACCTGCATAAATTGATATTGAGCTAATCGAATAACCTCAGCGTCGGAAATCACCATAAAAAGCTTTAATTGATCTCTGTATTTTCGAACCCAACGTCCGGCCTTCACCAAAACAAATATGTTCTTTTAACTTGGCTTTGATACCACTTGTAGGATATAAAAATAATATATATCCAAAATAATATTAAAGACATTAACGCACAGCGGAATAAAAGTTCTTTGTAATAACGAACAATAAACAAACCCGCACGCACACAATCTGTGCGGCGCACCTAAGCCGAAGCTTGGTCAAGAAACAACCCGAAGGCTATTCAGTTTCTCCTGTATCTATTTGTTTTTCTCTGTAATTCTCTGTGATCTCTTTGTGACTACAATGATCACCTAATGCCTCTATTTATAGGCTAAACTATCCCTGAATCCTACCATTAATCTGATTCAGAACTATTTCCTAAAACAACTAGGTTTCCCAAAACAAACACTAAACCAAATAGGAAATAGACAAATAACAAATCCTACTACAATTATAATTACCTAATAAGTAAATACAAGTTTGGTTTAATTAATTCCAACATTTTGCAGCTGTTAAATTCGGTTAGAGTGAGAGTGGAAGGCAGAAATTGTACTAGATATATTCCCTAACAGTAAAGGAAGAGAGTCATGTAATTTGTGTGTTGATTTCTCATCTATACAACCTTTCCTTTCTCCCCTAAAGTTTCTTTCTCACCTTAAACTCGTTTCTTCCTTTTCTTATCTAACTTTTTGGTTTTCTAGGTTACTTGTATAACATTGGTATCAGAGCTAGCCTTCCTCTGCTAGGGAATCAGAGATGACAGATGGAACGAGATTCAAACAATTGGAGGAGACTAAAAGGTGGCAAGAGCAAATGGTGGCTGATCTGATGAAGACTACGGCTACTTCGGAAGAAAGGTTCAATGCAGCCTGTGGGAAATTGGAGCAACATGATGAGATGTTGAATAATATCATGAAGTTCATCAGTCCAGAAGATGAAGGCAAAGAGAAGGTGGGATCCAAAGGTGAAAGTGTGATCCAATTGGTATCACCATTATTTCCCACTCCGCCTAGTGGAATGCAAAGATGAATGGAGAAGGAGAAAGCTCAAGAAGTTTGAGAGATAAGATTCAACAAGCTCCTTGGACCAACCAGGCTAGGATCGAGCTTAGCTTTTTCTCTGGAGACAGATCTGGAGACAAACCCAAAGACTGGTTGTGTAAGTGTCAAATTTTTTTTCAACTTTATCAAATCCATGATAATGATAGACTTGAGTTAACTTTGGTGGGGCACTAATGTAAGTTGAAGTGAGTTAACTTTGTAGTGGTAGATGATAATGATGATGCTATTGCTCTAGGGGGAGAGTTCGAGGAGGAAGTGAAAGAGGTGGAAGCAGGAACAAACTTGGAACAGTTAAATGTGAATGCTATTTCAAAAAGAGGAGGCATAACACAATAGCTCTACAAGGGAGATTGAATGGGAAAGGCATCAAAATCTTAGTGGATAAGGGTGCCACTCATAGTTTTATGAACAAAAGATTAGTTGAGGAATTGAGCCTAAGGCAGGATGCTATTAAGCCTTCCATGATAACTGTGGCTAATGCTGGTTTATCCAAGGGCAACACCATTTATCCAAGGGTGAAATGGAGGGTACATGAGTATCAATTTCAGTTTGATTTCAGGTTGATGGCCATGGATGGATGGGATTTGATCCTTGGGGTGGACTGGATGACTACTTACAGTCCTATCATGTTTGATTTTGATCAATTGAGGATCTCTATTACTCAGGATGGGGAGCTGCGTTACTTACAAGGGCAATCTGAGACGGCAGTCCTTCAACTAGTCTAAGGGAAAGAAGCACAGATGATGGCTAAGGACAGAAATGCTAGGAGCTGTATGTTGTAATTGTCACAAGAGGAAACTCAAGCTGGATTGGAAGGTGTACCAAAGTGCATACAAGAGGTTCTAGAGGAATTTCCTAAAGTTTTTAAGACTCCAACATCCTTGCCACCTAGGAGAGTGGTGGATTACCAGATCAATTTGAAGCCTCATTCTGAGCCCTTAAAACTAAAACCTTACAGGTACTCTCATTCTTAGAAGGATGAAATTGAGAAACAAGTGGAGGAAATGTTATCTAATGGAGTTATACAGTATAGTACTAGCCCTTTTGTTTCACCTATTCTGTTGGTGAAAAAGAAGGATGGTAGCTGGAGGATGTGTATAGATTATAGGAAGATTATAGGAAATTGAATGACCTGACTATTAAAGATATATTCCCTATACCTGTGATTGATGAACTGTTGGATGAACTACATGGAGCCTGTTTTTTCTCGATGGACTAGAGGTCAGGGTATCATCAAATCAGAATGAAGGAGCAAGATGTACAGAAGACTGCTTTTCAAACTCATCATGGACATTTTGAGTTTGTAGTCATGCCTTTTGGCCTAACAAATGCTCCAGCAACTTTTCAACCCCTCATGAACCAGGTTTTTCAGCCTTATTTAAGGAAGTTTGTTTTTGTTTTCTTTGATGATATTCTTGTTTACAGCAGATCCTTGGAAGAACATAAGCAGCACCTGTTCTAAAGTTGCTACATGAACACCATTTGTTAGGAAAGATGTCTAAATGTGTTTTTGCCCAGAACAGTGTAGAGTACTTGGGGCATCTGATTGGCAAGGATAGGGTAGGGATAGATCTTAGCAAAATTCAAAGTATCTTGGATTGGCCTTTGCTTAAAAGCATTAAGGAGTTGAGGGGATTTCTTGGACTTACTGGTTATTATAAGAGGTTCATCAAAGGGTATGGAGTGATTTGTGAACCTTTAACTGATCTTCTGAGGAAGGGAAATTTCGGTTAGAATCAAGGGGCAACTGAAGCTGTGGAGAGATTAAAAAAACTGATTACTACTGCCCCAGTGTTGCAGTTACCAGATTTTCAGAAGCTATTTATGGTAGAGATTAATGCTTATGGAGAAGGTATGGGAGCTGTGCTAATGCAAGAAGAGCACCCTATTTCTTTTCTTAGCAAAGTTTTTTGTAAAAGGAACAAAGGATTATTTGTGTATGAAAAAGAATTATTAGTCATGGTAATGGCTGTGGATAAGTGGATAGTATCTCAATGGGAATCACTTTGTTATAAGGACAGACCATATATCCTTAAAGTATTTGTTGGAGCAGAAGATTTGCAATAACTTACAGCATAAGTGGCTCACTAAACTGATGGGATTAAGCTTTGAGATTCAGTATAAGAAAGGAGTATAGAATAGAGCTGCTGATGCTCTATCTAGAAAGAATCATTTGGAAGGCTCAGGAGCCATAGTGCCTTATGAAGGAGTAGTCTCACTAGTGAATGCTGTGTCAGGAGCACAACCATTATGGTTACAGCAAGTGGAGGAGAGTTATGTTGGTGATGAAGTTTCTCAAAAACTCATAACTGAGGCTCTTTTGAATCCAAACAGTGGTGCAGAATTTTGAAGAAGGGCAACAAAATTGTAATTGGGAGCTAAGCTGGGGTAAAGAAAACAATCCTTTAGTCAGTGCAAGCCACTACTATTGGAGGATACTCAAGGCAAAATGCCACTTTAAAGAGGGTTGTGGCCTTATTCTTTTGTCCAAAATAGAAAGAAGAAGTGGAGGAGTTTATTAGGAAATATGAGGTTTGTCAAAAGAATAAGGGAGGGCATAATTACCCTCAGGGATTACTTCAACCTCTACCAATTCCACAGCAAGCATGGAAGCACATAGCCTTGGATTTCATTGAGCAATTACCTCTCTCAGAAGTTTATAATGCTATATTGGTGGTGGTGGACAGATTAACTAAGTATGGTCACTTTAGTTTATTGGCACATCCCTATAATGCTTCCACAATAGCTAGGGTGTTCATGGATGAGATTTACCGGCTACATGGATTACCTGAATCCATTGTAAGTGACATAGATAGATTTTTTACTAGCAAGTATTGGCAAGCTTTCTTTAAAATTCTTGGAGTAAAGCTGAATCTCAGTTCTTATTACCATCCACAAACCGATGGTCAAACTAAAAGGTTGAACAAGGTTTTAGAAAAATTTCTGAGGTGTTTTCGTTGTGAGAAGCCAAGATCACGAAAGAGCTGGTTAAGCTTAGCAGAGTGGTGGTATAACTCCACTCATCATTTTAGTTTGGGAATGTCACCTTTTGAAACTTTATATGAGATGAAACTTGTCAACTTACCCTTGGGGTCATTTGCAAAAATGGTTGTTCCTGCTATACATGATATGGTTCAGCTGAGACAAGAGGTTTCAAGGGTGATTCAAGAGCAGTTGAAGAAAGCTCAGAACATGATGCAGCACTTTGTTGATCAGAAGAGAAGTGAAAGGCAATTCCAGGTGAAGGATTGGGTTTATCTAAAACTACAGCCTTATAGGCAGCAGGAGACCTTTCCCTAAACTTGCTTCTAAGTATTTTGGCCCTTATGAGATTTTAGAAAAGGTGGGAGAGGTGGCTTATAAACTGAAGTTGCCAGATCACAGTAGAATCCATCCGACCTTCCATGTTTCTCTCTTGAAGAAACACATTGGGGATAAACTTGTGAGTTCTTCCCCTATTCCAGCAAACTGTCAGTACATTAATTGATCATGAACTCAAGCCAAAAGCTGTGTTACAAAGGAGGTTAATTCGAAAGGGAAACACTTAAATTACTCAATGGCTGGTGGAGTGGGAAGGACTGCCAAAAGAGGAAGCTTCATGGGAAAAAGTTGGGGTTTTGAAGAGCTTCCAGCTTTTAAAGCTTAAGGACAAGCTGATTTTCAGTATGAGAGAGTGTTATGCTAATTCAATTCTAGGGCCAAATTAGGGCAAAATCAAAATTTTAATTTGGGGGAAGCGAGTAACTAGGACAATATCATTTGGAGAGGCACGAGATCTTTTCTTTAATTGCTGTTTTAGTTCTTTGTTGCTGTTTTGTTCTTTTGCTTAATTTTCCCTAACTGTTTGCTCAGCATGAAGTTAGTTTCCTTGGCTTCTTTTGCAGCTGTCGAATTGGGTTAGAGTGAGAGTGTGTGAGATTTAGTAAATCTTGCCATAGGATCAGCCGTAGAATTGTATTCGATAAATTATTTTAAAATTTCAAAGTACGTATAGCTATGAACTTGTATGATTTTCTTTAAAGAATTTTATTCAATGAGATTATTTATTTAGAATACAGAATTTTGATGTTTATTAGGATTATGTGTATTAGGAATAAGGTTAGAATTATTGATGTAGATCCTATCTCCATCAAGCCTCAACAAGAACCTAAGCAACACATGACTCGTCTTCAAACAAAGAAATTGAAGGAAGCAATTAATGGATACGTTGATCAAGCACTAGAGGACCGCAAGGTGGAAGAAGCAAAACCGTGGGTGACCATGATCACCATGAACAATCAATTTCAACCATCAAATCTCACATTGGGACTACATTCTCGCTCAAGTGAAAGGATAGGAGGTCAATCTACCTTTGATCACAATTGGAAGGGTCAAAATGCATTTAAGGAGAAGTTGGAGGGCAAGATGCCAATTTGAGGGAAACCTTATTTGAAAATTCAAAGGTGGAAGATATATAATTCTTGGCCAATAATCAAATCCACCAAAACATGGCAGCCAACTAATGATTTTCGGCCATGAAGAATCAAAGCCACAAAACATGGCTGAAAATGAAACCCACCCACAAAACATGAAGAATCAATCCCACTACTTTAAGTATTATATTGTATTTCTTTATTTGGTGTGAACTTTAGCTTTGTATTTCTTTATTTGGTGTGTATTTTAGCTTTGTTGGACTTATTCTTGCTGGCCTTCTATATAATGTGGCTGAAACTACAAGGAATCATCAACCTACATGAAAAATCAATCCAAATTTGAGAGCTTCTCAACTTCAATTCCAACTCCTTGGTGGTTTTGGTCATCATTGAACAATTGTGGGCATTGGTAAGAAGTTTACAAGTCTTCTTTTGAGTATTAGAAGTCTTGGTTAGCTTGGTTAATTTCAAGGTTTTCTAAGTAGCTAGGTGAATTTAATGACATATGTTCATTAGGGGTGCCTAGTCTAGATTCGATCTTGTATTGCCTTCGATAATACTCTTTGTTTCCATTCTCTATCTCTCCATCATTGTATCAATCTTGTTGTATTTTTGATAATCTATATGTGAAGTGTTTTCTTGTGTTCATCACTTTGCAAATCCATGATTATCATTGTTCCATTCACTAAACAACACCGAACTAGAGCTTGAATTCTCCAACTGTGTTGTATGCTCACTAAACCAATCTTGGGAACTTATTCAATTGCTTAAGAAATCTACATCAATTATATTTAAGTATTAAAGCGATTAAGTAATAAGAATAAAGAAATTAGAAAAAAATAGAAAAATAAAATAAAAGGGACCAATCGGTTTTAACCGATTTGGAATCGGTTTTAACCGATTTAGAATTGGGTAAAACCAATTGATTAAGAGCTACAACCAGTTTTACCCCTCTTCTAAATGGGTAAGACCGATTCGTGGAGATAAGGAAATCGGTAATACCGATTCGGAATCGGGTAAAACCGATTCCACCGCTTTCCGAAACAGTTCTACCGACTTCTAAACGGGTAGACCCGATTCAAAAAAGTAGAAAAAATATGTAACTGCCTTCTAACTGGTTGTAACCAATTTGGAAAAGGTCACAACCGATTGGAAATGAAATAAATTGGGTAAAACCGATTTTAAGATGGAAAAAATCGATCACGATCGGTTATAACCGATTCACGATCAAATAAAACCGATTCGGGCCTGGATTTGAAAAAAAATAAAAATTTTGAGATAAGAACGAACCCACTACTACAAAAGTTGTCAAAGCCACCCACCTATAGCCACCGGGTCCTCAAAACCAGTGGCTTTATAAAAATCAACCAATAGAGCCACCGGTTTATAAGAACCCGGTGGCTTTCTGTGGAATGTGTGGTGAAAGGCACCGGTGCTACTTCAACTGGTGGCTTTGATGGATAACGCCACTGGTTTAAGTACAACCGGTGGCATTATGGTTTAATTTTGTACAAAGCCACCACGGTGTGTTGATTTCGGTGGATTGTAGGGTGTCCGATCTGACGTCCGACTCGGGCAAGTAGTCAGATATCCTGTTTTCTGCAAAAATAGTTTTTTTTACGTTGAGAAAATGTTGTATTTTGAGTTCAGGTGGGTGTTCGATAGCACGTCCGAGTCATGTGCCAACTCGGATACCCTATACCATAGTAAAAATGACATTATATCTTCCGCCGACTTGCTCTATTTAGTGTACTGAAGGGTGTCCAAGAACACTTCCGACTCGGGGGAAATCTCGGATAACATGTTCCCTACCAAATTTGATTTCTTATTTACTTTAATATGCTCACGTTTATGTTCTTCATTTTTAGGGTGTCTTACCTAAGTATGGATCGCAATTCCATAATTTATGGCGGTGATCAGATAAGCGATGAATATGTAACTGAAGTTGAGAAATTTATTTTGTTTGCCTTTAAAGATACAGATTCGGTTCTTTGTCCCTGCAATTGTGCACATTTTAACTACTTATTGATTGGTAATTATTGTTAGGAGTTAATTGTGACTTTGGGAGTGTTGGATTGGTTGGTATATTCTAAACTTGTAGTTTTGATTTTCATTTTAGAATAGGTTGAATTGAATCAGATATTTTTAAAATTGTAGGTTTGATTGTTACTTGTTAAAACATATAATGAAATGACATATGCATACAAATAGAGTTATAAACTATTAATAATCATTTAAATTTAATTATAAAGGATAAATGTGCATGTTTGGAACAAATATAGGTAGAATTATTATGATTAATATTTGAAAATAAAATAAATAAATTACCATTTTCAATGTCTTTACTAGATTATTAATTGATTGTGAGTAATTATAAATTTAATAGGAATACACATGTTTTAGAGGAAAAAAAACCAATTGGCCCGCCCTAAAAGGAAATGAAAAATATTTGAAAATTTGTCGAGTTTCGAACATGAGTGAGAAATTAGTAGTTTAATAGGAAATAACAGCTTTTAGAAAAAATAACACTTAAAAGAGAAAATTACTAGAGTAACTGAACCCACAAGTTTTAAAAGAAATGTTTATAATATAAATTTTGAATATATATACATAAACATCCTTGGCCTAGTGGAATTCCAAATTCCTAAGAGTATAGCACTAGATTTTATCACAGGGGTTCAAGTCCCAGCTGAAGCAAATCAACATTTTTTTCCTGCGGATTTCTGTGTCCCACATCGGCTGGAGAGACATTTGGTGATGAAATCTCATTTATAAAAGCAACACAAATGTAGGGTGGTTGTTTGCACTTAAAGGCGGGGTCACTGGACTAGCACTAGTTTTTATCATAGGGGCTCGATTATGTGTAGTTGGCTCATAGACTCGTCCGAGTCTACAAGTCAACACACGAGTTTAATAACCATGCTTTAAAGTAGGTGGCTTTGTTTTCTAAATTTTTGACACAACCCGGTGGCTTTGTTTTCTAAACTTTCCACACAAAGACACCTGAATTACTTCAAACTCGGTGGCTTTGTTATCTAGTTGTTCGACACAAAGCCACCGGGTGTACTTCCAACTTGGTGGATTTGTTTATACTTTTTCGACACAAAGCGACTAGGTATACATCTACCCGGTGGCCTTGAATTTTATTTAAGTGCACACAAAGACACCGGGTATACTTGCACTTGTGGCTTTGTGTTTATGTTTTCGTAAAAGCCACTGGGGTTTTAAGCCGATGGCTTTTACATAACAAAGCCACCCCTCTAATAGCCACCGGCCAAAAATGCCAAACGTGTAGTGGCTATAGGGGTATTGAGCTGGTGGATTTGCAAACTTTTGTAGTAGTGATCCTTGCCTTATTAGGCAATATTGGCCTGTAAATAACCCTCCCCTACCTTCATTTTTCACCCACATTATGGCCAAATGCTGCCAAAACCAAAACAAAACTAGAAAAAACCTAGAACAAAGAAAGAGAGAAGGAAGAAAGGAGAAGGAAGAAGAAGAAAGGAGAAAAACTTGGAAACCAAAGCTTGGAAGCCAAGGATTGATTCGGTAGATGTAGATTCGGTGTTAAAAGGAGTTCGAAACGTACCGGTAAAGAATTCAACGGATTCTTTTGGTTGATTTTTAGAAAATATTGCATGTTTTGAAATTTTAGGAATTCTTAAGAAATTTTAGGTTTTGATCTTGTTATTAGCATGAATTATTGGTTAGAAGATGTTCGGTTAATTTTGCACAAAAGAAAAAAATGGTTTTTTGAAGCATTTTAGCAAGAACCCGAAAGAAAACTTGGCCATCGTTTTCTGGGCACAAATCGGTTTTAGCCGATTCGGAATTGGGGAAAACCAATTCATGCCCAAGGGTAAAATTGGAAAACCATTTCCAACCGGTTTTAACCGATTGAAATGGTTTTTGCTAATTTTCAATCAAGAAAAAATGATTGGAGTATAATATGTTATTTTCCAAAATTTTCTTAAAAATTATATAAATTTTATTTTTGTTAATTCTTTAAATAATGTAATGCCATTTTGGAGTTATAGAATTATGGAATTAGTTTTTGGAAAATTAGGTTTTATCGGAAAAATTAGGCGTAGGAAGAAAACTAGGGTTTATAAGAAATTCGGCTTTATTTGGAATAGACTAGAAACTGAATCTTTCGATATCTATAAACTGCAGATAATTAGGAAAATAGTGAGCTGGCATCTCAGGACGGTGGTAAGTCACTGAAAATGAATTCCGTTTTAATGCAATTAATAACTGAACTGCACTGAATCTTGATTGCAGCATGTTTGATATGTTTGCTAAAAATACTTGAAATACTTTTTGATTTTAAACTTCCGGTTGTGTTTACTTACCGATTGGAACGCATATGTATTTGTTATGCTTCAGTTGTACTTTCTTTGGACACTGAATCTGTTATATGAGCATAAGTTTTGTCGGATCCATTATGTTGATACGATTTGATCCCACGAGCTAGCATAGGGCTTTGTCATCTAGATCATCTACATTCCTGATTTCGAAATCAGTCTCGACTACAAGGGCCCATATATGCATGTATATGTTTGGGAGTGGCTGTCGATAGGTATATGCTTATGATTATGCCGAGGTGAACTGGCCTTCGTTCATTTTATATGTACACATTGACGAACGCCCCTCATTCTCTTTATGTATGCTGGGATAAGTTAGCCATCATTGAGCGTACATGTACATGCTGGCGATCGCCCCTTATTCTCGAGATGAACTGGCTAGTTCGGTTACTGTTCATATAGAACTTTAAATAACTGCCCTTCATTCTCCTTATATGTTCTCTAAATCCTGCATGAGTCATGAATGCTATTTGTTAGGATATGCCTGAATTATATGCATGGGTAAAGTTTACAACTTGGTAAATGTTTGCGAAAACGGTGGACTCTCACTGGGCAAGGGCTCATTCCATTTTCTATTTTTCATGTTTTCTATTTTCAAAATTTTGTAACAGATCCTTAGTATGAAGAGGACTTTGCTCACTATCAATACTAGGATGGGACTGCATGAGGGCCGAACCTATTATATTAGTTGGATAGGAGTGTACATAGAAGGGTTATGTTTAGACCTGCTTCAACTTTTATATTAAGTAATGATCTATGTACATCAAGTTTTGACAATTATAATAAAAAGAGAAGTTATTATTATTTTGTTCTGCATGTTCTGAGTCATTGTACAAACCAAGTAGGCATTCGGTGAAGCCAACCCCTTGTATGCGGGGTGGTGGATATGGGGTGTCACATGCATGTTATTAGAGCATAAAATTGGGATAAAAGTGATAAGACTTAGGATACATAGTAAGAATTTAGAGACTTGAAACCCGGGGCATTTGCATATAGATACTTTTGGGCCTGATATGCTTAAGATTCTGAATACATGTTTTTCGTGTACTTCTTCTTAAGACTGATTGATTCTTAATCAAGGTTATAAGCTCGTTATGGACGAGGATGAAATAAAAGATTTGGAATATTGTAGGTCTATCTTCTATAGGTATTCAATGGATACACCAAGAGAGATATATGCACCTCTCTTTGAAAATACAGAAGCTATACCTGCATGGAGAAAATGTTTCCCTAACAGGATAGTAGGTGCCATAGAAGATGAAAGGAATCAATATCAATTAAAACTAGCTGCCGCAGAGGATAAACTAGTTAAGAAGGAACAACAGTTGTCTGAAATTCAGTATCCCGTAGAAATAATCCATGCCAAGAATAAAATATACAAACGAATGATAGATCAGCAACGAGAAGAACTAGAAGGTACAAAAGGAATCCTACAATAATTTGATACTCAAAATACTCACTTAAGGAGAATAGTCCAAGAAGAACATATGTTAAGTAAAGAAGCCTTAATGGATATCGAGTTAGCTTGTGGCCATCTTTTGGAATGGACCACTAAAGCAATGAAGGAACCTACCCTGAATAATATAGACAAAATACAATCAAATGTACAAGTACTTCAATCCTGGATCCATACTAAACTAACGAGGGTTGAAAAGAATTTCGAGGCTGTGGAAAGACCAGTACCATTAGGAAGCATGGATTCTGCTAATCAAAGCACTAGTATGTCAGGTCGTTCCTCTGGTTATGAAGCCGATATGTCGGGAAATTCTCAGATTTAGAAAGTAGTCGAAAAATAAACTTATGTAAGATATGTGTAAATTATGGTTGCTTTATAATAATAGAAGTGTGTTTGTTAAATAAATAAAAATTGTGTTATTTTGTGTTTGTTTCCCCCCAATTTATCTTTTCAATTTCTTTATTTATATATACTATATAAATAGATTTTCTTTGAGTACCTGGAGTTAGAATCCTAAAAGATTGAATGGAGAAGATAATGGATTTAGTTAGAAAGCCTTAACCTCTGTTGCCTTGTTTCTGGAACGGGCAATGGATCTCGAGAGTGAAGATGTTAATCTAGGCCAAGCACAGGCCGAAGGAGAACACGAGGAAATGGAGCAAGAACAAGAATATCAAGGACAAGAGGAGCCGGTATTACAGCACTTTGCTGGTCAGGTTGCTGCTATGCTGCGGCAAGTAACCAACGTTATTGCTAGAGGACAAGGTGAGCTTTATCGTGGAGGTGAGACGGAAGACGTAGTCTTGGAGAGGTTCCAGAAATTTCATCCGCCCAAGTTCAATGGCAAGGTGGGGAATGAAGCTGCAGAGAACTAGCTGGAAGTCATGAGGACAATCTTTCGCGCTTTGAATTACTCCAAAGAGTGAAAGGTGAACTTTGCCGTGTTTCAGCTAAATGAGGATGCGAGAGATTGGTGGACTTTGATTCAGACAAAGTGGGATGACAACCGAACCCCTAAGACATGGGAAAAACTTTGCGCTTGAGTTTAAAGCAAAGTATATCCTAGTCCTTTCTTCCTAAAATACCCTTTATTGTTCTTAATTGGCTAGCGCTTATCTTTTTCCTTCTTCTTTTTCCGCTGCCTCCCTCTCTTTCCCTCTACACCTCTTCGATCTTCTCTGGATCTTTCCCACCACTGCCGGCCAATTCTCTTCTTCTTGGCTCTGACCATAAAATTGTTCATTACGCAATATGTATCTCTCAATAATGTTTGAGTTGCAACTTTCAGTTCACTTATGGTCATCGACGGTATTCTAATAAAATAAAAAAAAAGGGTTATCGAAGGGGGACTAGTAGTGTTTCACCTTGGGAAAAAGACATCTTCAACTCTATTTCTAACTCATCAAAACTGGGGACAAAGGCTTTCTTCAACTCTGTCTCTAACTCATCAAAACTGTGGAGGACTTTGAAATCTGCTGCAATCGTTTGATTTTGATATTGTTGTTCATGGTGTCATTCTTTCACAAAATTCTTAATTTCCAACACATGCCTTACTGCATCTAAATCAATGTGTGAGAATACAAAATTCCTACATAAGTAAATACCATCATCCACATTCCATTCATCAATACAATTCCTTCATTTTTAATGAAATCTAGAACTGCAACTTCATCCCCTTTGGTCAATTGGTCTTTGGGACAAGTACTACAAAATCAACTGATTAGTGTCATTTGTGCTCTCCAAAACCTTGTCATGCAAACTTTCTGTGGCCTAATCCTTTCATAACCATTATTTTCTCTTAAAATGTTGTAAATCCCTTCTGCTACAAGCTCTATTCCTTCCCCTGGTTCTTTGCAATTGAGATTAATAACAAAAGTGTGACTCTAAAGAACTATATATGAATTTTAAATTCTGATGTTTTAGTTGATGAATTAATTGAACGAGAAACAATGTGATTCCCCATTACAAAGTAGGTTATAGATTTAAGTACAAAATCAATCAAACCAGTATCTGCAACATATTTTCTTATCTCACCACGCAACTCTTGCATGGAAAGGCAAGATTGGAAAAACACTCCTTGGAAAAGAAAAAAAAAAGATACACGACCGAAAAAGGTATTTTTCAAGAATGGATAATGTATGATGAAGATTCAGACGGCAAAGATTTTTTCACTGGACACAACATCGAAAGGCTTCTTCTATATTGAGTAGGAAGCACTTATGTTAGTGAACTTGCTATTTCATAGTTCCAAGATTGCAACAACGGCGGACAAGTGAACAAGAGTGGCCAGTGATTGTGGGGAAGAGCCATATATGAAGATGAGCAAAGGGAGTCAGCGGGAGGGAGGAGAAAGAAGAAGATAAGCGGTAGGAATAATAAAGGATATTTTAGGAAGAAAGGTAAAAAAATGCTCTGCTTCCTATTTTTTACTATGACAATAATAACTGCCATCAAATAAACTATTGTTAGACTTTAAAGATAAGAGAAGGGGGATCATTCAGCCGTTAAATTTGGCCTATACAATTGAATATGCAATTGTATAGTTAATTTATAGAAGACCAAATATAATGGCTGAGTCGTTCTTTTGAACGGATTATAGTCTCCCTAAGAGAAATATGTCAAGCCTAGTTAAGTAATCACAGAGTAATAATGACATGGCCAGTAACAAAGAGGATTATTGATTTGTAATAGACAGCAATAGAATTAGGAATTAAGGGTACATAGTCAATTAGAGGGAGAAAGGGATTCATTATGTAATTTTGCAGTTATCCCTTTTTCTCCCAAAATACCTTCATTCCCAAATTACCCTTCATCAATCAAACCACCTATCCCTTTTCACCCAAATCCACTAGCATCTTTCTGTATAATTTAACCATCTTCACCATCACTATTCAAGTGAAAAATCCTGCACCATCTTCACCATATTTATACTCAATTTAGTGGCTATTGTCGGCTACAAGTAGTAAAATCTCAATTTTAAAAAAAACCTCATCCATCAAATTTTGAAGCGGGTTTATGAAGGTAGAAAAGATGGAGATATTCGTTCCTTTTTTACTTATAAAATGTTATCATTTTAGAATTTTGAGGTGGGTTCCTGATTTAGCCATTTAAATCTGTTAGAAATAAATTTTTTTCTTTTTTCCCTCAAATGAAATTCTACTTAATGTAAGATTTAAAAGAGTTATACTCAAAATAAGGGTTGCACTCCAATTCATTTCATCAGAAGGGGCACAATCAAATGAAATTCTACTTATGTCCCTATTCTGGAGTTAGAAGAAGCAAGAACCCACCAGGAAATCCATTCTAATTGAGACAAAAAAAAAATATGAATGTGTAGGGCAAAGAAGAAAAGTGCAGGAAGGGGCTAAAAAAAAAATTGATATACTATGGGAGAGACCTCATGAGTGGAGACCTTTTCTTTTTTAAGCGTGAAAAGCCACGCCAGTAAGTGAGAGTTTGATTGAAACCTTCAAACACACTAATAAATAAGGCCCATAAATCTACGCAAAAACTGTCAGGATTAGTCCCCTAAATGCTATAGTTGAAGTTAATATTTAGTTTGTTAGTAAATTGTATAAATATCATTAATAGTACCCCCTTAGAGTATGTTGTTTTTGATAAATGAAATCAATCTTCTTCTTTTTCCTCTTTCTATATTTTCTCCCATTTCTAATTCTTCTACATTCGTATCTAATCTCCCCCTCACTTTAATTCTTTTCTGATAATTTTATCGTATTTCCAAAAGGCATGACAAAAACCCACCTTACTTGCCCAATTTTGCGCCTTTCTTCTTAGAATCAGCAGAAGGCCTCCTTCCTTCCCAAATCAACCCTTCCCCTACCATTCAATTTACAAAATAACTTGCTAAACTCCAAAATAAATGGGCTAACAAAAGGGCACATTCGTCACCTCTCACACAAATTTGCAGAAGGTCCATTCTTCCAAAATCACCCCTTCCCAATCAATTTATTTACAAACAAACCCACTACAGTCCAAACAAAATGGACGAGCAAAAGGCCAAGACTTGAATTTTTAAGGGCTTTATAGTCTTACCCTTTATTTTTAATTTTTTTTTGAACATAAACACAAACAAAATCTAAGTCTCTCTCTCTCTCACGATTCTGTTTAATTAAGGTTAACATCCAATGGTTTTCGAGAACTTTCTCTTTGCTAAATAATCTATAAACTAACTCATCTAATAGGGCTGTTCCTACAAGAAAAAGGGTCATGTTCATAATATAAATTTAGACCATTTTATATCATTCGTAAATTTAGGTCATGAACAGGTTTATTTTCAGTATTTTTTCATCCACATGAGTGTCTTTCCTAGTGAATTTATCAAGAGCTCATTTTTGAAATTGCACAAGATGTTTAATTTTTCTTTTGGTTTGACCCTTCCTACACCCAAATAGATATTTTCTAGGAGGCATAATTAAAAGGAAATAAAATTATTCAAACACATAAAACACTAATCATATATAACCAATTAGGAATTGAGATAAAAGAATAAGCATATTTGACAAGGAAATTAGAGAATATATATATATAGGGTCAGACTTTTTTTTTGTTTGTGTAATAGCTGATTAAGTGGCCGGGGGGCATGGGGACCCTTTATTAGAATTCGGTGGCCAAATAGCCAAAAAGAAGTTTTCTAAGGGGGATATAATGTGTATTACCTCAGAGATCCAAGAAATGCAGTAATGCAAATGCAACCTATACAAGGGTGAATCTAGAGAAAACTGAAAAGGAGTTAGCCCCGCAGGTAGGGAACTCCTAGCATCTAGAGCTATTACGCCTCTCACTCTCCTAGGAAGGGTGGTGTGAATATAGAAATTCGTGCATCCGAAAAGGCTTGTCGATAGGGCCAGTACGCCGGCAGCTACATTGCCCTTTCGATATTGATGTGTAATAGACTGATAACAGTTCCATAAGACGTTGATAGCCTTCAGGGTCACTGCTGCCCTCCAGGGGCCCCTATGCTCCGTAACTGCTGCAGCCAAGACCATAGAGTCTGTCTCCATATGGACCGGGCCTAAGCCCAGGCCGTTACATATAGTGAGGCCTAATAACAGTGCCTTGGTCTCTGCCTGGAAACTGGATAGATCCCCGAGAGAGAGGCCCCAATTACAAACAGAACTAGCCTCTCTGAATTGTGGAGTACTGCCCTCACCACTGAGGGCCTAGGGTTCCCCTGAATGACAATCAACATTAAGTTAAAAATGGCCTAGAGAGGGCAACCGCCACCAAACCATTCTCCCCACTTTCCTTTTCCAATTTGCCCATCTGTGTAGTATACTAGTGTCAAAAATGTAGCTATAGAGCAAAACACTAGGGGCTTGATGTCCAATAGGTCCCGAAAAGATTTCAGGCTGTCTCTGAAAAGGGCCTCTGAACCCCTAATCTTCCCCTCGTCCAGCGCCTGACAGTGGACTCACCATATATCCTAGCATACAATAACCGGGGCCATGGAGGACACATCCTGAGGCAGCCGTGCCAGCTCAAAATCTTCCTTCATCCAATAAAAATCCATCAAATCCTAGAGATCCCTTTAAGGACCCAAGGCCACCAGTAGTAGTGTGGCGATCTGAGCCCAGATCGAATGCGCCAAATGATAGGTGTAGAAAAAGTGGAGTAGAGCACTCTCCCCCAAACATAACGGGCACTTGGATGCTAGCTGGTTGCCTACCCATTGTAGAGTATCCTCTATAGGCAATAGATCATTCAGAAGGCGCCACATGAAAATGAAAAGTTTCAGTTGCAGGGCCCTACACTATAAATTCGAGACCACCTCTGTCCCCTTCGTCCGAACCACCTCGTAGGCTGATTTGACAGTAAAATCCCCCGACACCTCAAGTGTCCAAATCACTCTGTCCCGTGTACCATCAAAAGTCAGCTAGATCCCCTAGATGGCATCCCAGAGTTCTTCCAAAAACAGGCCTTGGAAGTGCGGTTGCAACAAGTCTCAAGTTTGATAGTATTCCATTGCGTCAGAGAGGGATTCTCAATGTCCTCTAGTTGTACATATTTAGATAGGAAGCCCTTCCCTGTCCACTTCGATGTCCAAAAAAGGGAGGATCCACCCCCCACTAGGATGCTCGTGAAATCCGCCATAAGGGGCTCTACCTTCCCTAGTCGCCTCTATACCCTCGATATCCTCCCTCATGTAAGTTTCCCAGAGAACCCCTGAGGTGTGAGACTTCCACTACACCTTACAGGAGAAAGCCGTGATGCCATCGGTTATCCCCCAAACCCCTAAACCGTTCTCGGAGACGGGATCCGTGACCCATTTCCAGGCCTGCCAATAACTCTTATTTCGCCCTTCTACTCCCACAGAAGAAATTTGTGAAGATTTCCTTGATCTTTGCCATGGCCCAATAGTGCAGCGGAATTGTGGTTAAGATATGCCGAATCAGTAGCAACCTGCCCCTCGAGATAGATACCTACCCTACTACCCTGCTCTGAATCTTGTCGAGCAGGGGCTGGAAGAGATGCGTGGTGCATCTCTCTTAGCTGATTGGAAAAACCAAATATGTAAACGAGAATGAGACCACTCGCATCCCAGTGAGTCGGTGAATTAAACCCTCTTGCGATTGTAGACCTCGGGGAAGGTAAAACGAGTATTTGGGTTTGCTAACTTTCTACCCGGTGGCCTCTCGTACACACGAAGAAAATCTATGAAACCACGTATAGAGTCCCTATCGGCGTTGTGGAAAATCAATAAATCATCTGCACAACTCAGATGTGAGATTGAAGGGGTGCCCCTAAGGGTGGAAAATGGGTGAATGGAGCGATTCTGGATCCGGGTTTTCAAGCCCCAGGTGAAAGCGTCTCTGACTAGAATGTAATGAAATGGCAAGATGGGGCACCCTTGTTTGATGCCCTGTGAAGCCTAAAAGAACCCCTGTGGCTCCCCAGTAATTAACATTGAAAACCACGCCGCTTGGAGATTCCCAAGCACTAACTGCACAAAACGGTTTGGAAAGCCCATATTAAGTAGTAATTTCTCCAAGAAAACCCAAGATACCTGGTTGAAAGCCTTCATTATATCTAGCTTAAAGTCGATGTTTCCCCTGCGGCTTTTTCGAATGAGGGATTGTACCATCTCTTGAACAAGAAGGACATTAGCTGCAATTTCGTGGGTAGGCAAAAAGGCTGACTGCTCAGGGGAGATGAGATGCGCAAGCTCTGGTTTTAGCCTGGCACATAGCACCTTCTTGAGAATCTTATTGAGGAAGTTGCAGAGGCTGATGGGCTGATAATCCGTGAAAGACATTGGATTCTTTTTTTGGTAGCAAAGTGATGAGGGTGCTAGTAATTGCCCTGGGAATAGGGACCCCGGCCATAAACTCATGTACTGCTAGAAGCAGATTTGTCTTGAAGACCTCCCGTGTAAATCTATAGAAAGCTCCAAAAAAACCCCATTATTGCTAGAGGCGCTATCTAGGTCAAGCTCCCAGACCAAGGATTTTAATTCGTCTATCAAGACCAACCGGAGCATGGCCTCAGGGTCCTCTATCAACACCTGGACTATGTGAAGAAGTGATCTTGGTGATTCTTAATCCCCCTCACATGCTCTAAATAAATCTTGAAAGAAAAGGCCATCCTCTCTTCTAATATCCTCATGTCCCGTTACCGTGGACCCAGTGCCCGCTTTGATTGAGAAAATGCCCGCCCTACTCAGGCGGGTCCGTAGTATAGCGTGGAAAAATTTGGTATTCTGTTACCCCTCATTGAGCCATCGTAGGCGTGATTTTTGGCACTAGAAGATTTCCTGCTCCAATAGCCTCTGTGTCAGAACTGCCTACGGCCGCCGTAATAAGCATAGCTCCAGGTCCCCGTCGCTCGAGTCATATATCCCTTGCAATCTGCTCACCTCCTACTTGTTTGCCACCACATTGGAGGTCCCATTTCCAAAAATAGTCATATTCCAGTCCCTTAGATCGCTTTTTCAAGCGGCGAAGCTTTGGGGAGAAATGGAGCATACCACACCCCGAACAGTGTTAAGCCCAACTGGACTAAACTACTGAGACAAAATCAACCCACTATTCCCACATATGCTGGTATTTAAAGGATTTCCACACTTTTGGCATCGAGATGATAGGCTTCATTAACAATGGCGAGTGGTCCAAGGTGGCCCGACTCAGCACTCGTATCTTGCAGCCAAGGAGACAAGTAAGCCCTTCTTAATTACCCAAACGATTGGTTAATTAAGAAGGGCTGTGGTTGCACTAATAAAATCGGTGAACTCCTGAATCGGAGAGACACCAGAAACGGCAGAGCCTCGATATTCATCCATCGTCTCCATGACATTAAAGTCCCCCGTACAGATTCCTGGATGACTATTATGGAGTCGCAATAAATCCTCCCACAGAGCGTTGCGTTGCAGTTTAGTTACACAAAGCTAACGACACACGACACTGCTAAGTGAGGGTGTACCATTTCAAAAGTCATACACTACTCAATGTTATTGACCAGATTAAAAGAAAAATCCCGATCATGCAATACCCAGATCTTCCCTGTCAAAGATGAAAAGGCCATATGGTACCCTAACCCCACCCTGACACCATCCGAATTTACAGGAACAATCATAGGCTCTAAAATTATTAACAAAGAAATATGATGCAGCTTAATAGAAGACTTCAATCAATTTAAAGAGGTAAGCGATCTTATGCCCCTTACATTCCATATCATCCATGCCATACCGAATCTATAAATTCAGAGAATCTGACCTGGAGGATTGGCGGGTAACCACAGTCCACGTAAACATTGTGATACTTCTTCTTACGGCCCTTTGCCATCACCTCGGGAATGACTTCCTCTTCCAGAGCATTGAGTAAGCTCATCTCCCCTTAACTAGTGGGTGAAAGGACTCTAAAAGAGTACGCTAGAAGTAAGCGCTCTTATTTTCCTGGGATGTAAGAATCTGATGCAGAATGGGTCGCCCCAAAGGATGGGTCCCTAGGGGCAGCCATCTGTAAATTGTTCCAACATTCTTCCATATGAGCCATCACATTGGTCTACGTGGGGTCAGGCTCAAGTGTAGGGGAACCCCACAGACCATCGGGGTGCTCAGCATGCATGTCAGGTACTGGGGT
The DNA here is from genome assembly GCA_016801395.1 of Leptodermis oblonga. Classification (NCBI taxonomy): domain Eukaryota; kingdom Viridiplantae; phylum Streptophyta; class Magnoliopsida; order Gentianales; family Rubiaceae; genus Leptodermis; species Leptodermis oblonga. Next base: position 26,504,939 of record CM028754.1, read on the forward strand.
AGATTAGGGTGCAGCAGCCAGGAAGGGCTCAGCATGGAGCGTCAGGGCCTAAGGGCAACAGTAGGGGGAACACCATCAGGGATTGGCTGTACAACCTTAGCGCTATGGTTGTACAGCCTCCCTCTAATTTCCAAATATTCCTCCCTCTAATTTCCAAAAATACTGAATCTGGTAAATCAGCCAAAAGGTTCACATCCAAAAACACTCTCGCATCTCTCAGAGGAGCCAACGTAGAAGTGGCATAATCCACCTTCAAACATCTCCCAAACATATTTCCAATTGTCTAAAGACACCATTCATTATATAATTAAAAGGGAAGCATGTGAAGAATAATCCATACTGGCACGATCGAGGATTCTGCCCGTGGGTTGAGTTTGGGCGTTCGCTTCACAATTCGTAATACATAGAAACCAAAATTCCACTCCTTGCATGAAATAACGCTAGTAGTCGGCAACTGCTTTGAACTGGATGAGCACTTGATAGCAATCAATCTGCCCAATATGATACCCTCCTTCAAAATTTACCGTGAGAAGATATATATATATATATATATATATGTATATGTGTGTGTGTTTGTGTGTGCAACAAATAAAAATTAACTATTCATATGAAATTAACATTAGTTGAATATCTATACTAAATATAAAGCACAAATCTGTTAGCTACAGTGTTTTGGTCATCGTTCATTTTTCCTAATTCCCATTTTGCCCTTTCTTTTCCTTTTTTTTTCCCTTCAAATGCCTCCCTGTCTGGTACATGCGTCTCTCTTCTAGCCTTCTGCTTGGTACACGCGTCTCTTTCCAGATTTCTTCTACACAGCTCCCTTCACTTTTTTCTCAATTCTCAAAGTTTTGAATGCACGCACATTTTTCTTTGTTCTCTTACCTCAATTAGGACTTTTCTGGTTTCTTTCTAATTTCTTCCGTGATTTCACAAAATTCGGCACCACAAGTAGGTTCTCGTGGCGGCTGTGCTAAAGAAATCGGATCGACATGGCTTGGGTTCATCAAAATTGTAAATCAGTTGAAAGGTAATTTGTTTCTTTTATGCGGGTTAAATCAAACAAATTGAATCTTGAGAAGTTGGAAAGCTCAAGGTTTCTAGATTTTTCTCCTCATCAATGACCCAATTTTTTGTCTATTGGGATTTTTCTCCCTCATCTCCCGCAGATCGATCACATGAAACCCATCTGGATTTTACCTTTGAGCTATTTGGTGGGTAATTTGGATGGCATTGGAAGTGATCTCCTCATCCCCTGGGTGTTTTTTGGCATGCAACTAGTTGCAACAGTCTTTCTTCCATCGGTTCTCCTATGGTAATTTTAATGTTATCATCCTTGTGGTAAACAGAGAGATGATATTTATTGAAGGGTAGTTCCCCCTCTTTGTCTTGCCTATGATTTCTTCGTAATTTTGGTAGGAAAATCAACAGCCCTTGAATTATTTTGGTTCTGTGAAATGAGAATGCTTTGAACTGAGGAAATTCCTTTCTTTAATTTTGTTGTCCTCTTTCTTTGTACCCAGTTTTCCGTTGATTGTCTAAAAATATCTCATACTACAGATCTTCTACAAACATGCATTGAAAATTCTGATAATTTGTCTATTTTGTTGACATTAATTTCTGAAACAAAAAAAGGACAGAAGATTGTTATTCAGAGTGCTAGATTATGTAATAAAAGGAAATAATTTAAAATGATCCATCTTGTACTGAAGGGACATAAGATGTTATTTTTATAACTCTGATTCTGATTCTCAGAAGCACCCTTTTAATTTTTATGTTGAATTTAAAATACTAAAATTTATCTCAGTGTGTTTGGAATTTAGCTTGGGCGTGAACTGGATGTTTCTAGGCTTTGATTTATGTATTTTCCAAATTTTAAAGTAAGTAATATAGTTTTACTAATGCTAGGGTTTTTCCTTTTTGTAGTATGAATAAGAGACTAATGAGGTCTGTGCACAAATTACTCTGATGGCATACCCAAATGTAAGAACATGATTTATAACTATTGATGGTGAATTCAAATGTTCTCATGTTATTTGAATTCTTCATTTAGTAGAAACCTTATTCCTATTATTAATCTTCTTTCTGAAAATATCTGCAGCAAAGTGAGAGAGATTCCCCGGATTCAAGCCCCGCTGAGCCCTCGAGCCCCACGATTCTTAGGTGAATTTTGGTAATGCCATCTCATAATTTTACTTTCGGAAATGGGTTTGCTCTGTTCCTTTGTGTGTTTTGCCTTGTAATTTTGTTTAGTAGGTTTGAGAAAAAAATTATTTTACCTTTTTGTTTGATGAAAATTGCTCTTGATCTCTGAATTTGTAATTCTTACATTGATTTTGGAAAGTTTTTGGAAATTTCATTCTACTTTTTCTCTCTGTACATAGATCATTAGTTTCTGTTATGGCTTGAAATTGTTTTGCTTGCGAATTCTATCTGGTTTGGGAAATATGACATTTTGTTTGCTCCTTTAGGTGGGAAACGTAAGAATGGTGTTAAGAACTTTAATTCCCTGCAGTCATGCTCACCCAGCACTACCTTGAAGGAGCTCCCTGCTGTTTTGTATTCGTAAAAGCTTATTGAGGAGAAGAATAATTCCTCTTCTGCCAACGAGCATTGTAATTCCCGCCTCAAAGTAAGTTCCTTTCCTTTCCTCTCATTTCTTTTACCTAAAAGACTTTATGCGTCTCTGTCTTTTCGAGTGCTTTTATCTCTTGCTACAATTATGTGTTTTCATTGGCAAATATGAGTTATGGTGTACTAAAATGATGATGGTTTGACCTTCCAAGGTATCCAGTGATAATTTTATTGAAATTGGAAATATCTCCACCTTTTGTGTTCGTTATTCTGTGGAACTAAAGAAAACATGTTCAGACTGAGGATGGTACTGAACTAACTGAGGAAGTTCTTTGTCAATCAAACTTTGGACGTACAGCAAAATTCTACTTCATGTTCTTTCGATTTGATTTTCTTTGGACGCTTAACTACTTTGCTTCTAAACTTCCTAGAAGTTGGTGAAATCTACGTTTTGTCCGATGAAGAGATGTTTTATGCTGGTTCAATGGGTTTTGTAACTGCAATATTTTGCTCATTTGCTGGAGTACATGTCACTGGCTGACTTCTGAGTGTTTTCAGAAACCATTGTGGTTCTTCAAGTATTCTTCATATTCTTGCACTTAGACAGTGCTACAACTGCCATCTGAGCTTCAAGTGGATAGACGCTTATTTGGATTCTGACTGTGTTGTCTTGTATTTTTCTTTTGTGATTGTCCTGTTTCTTGGTGATGATGCATTTATAACAAAAGAGTGACTAAGATTACTAACTCTGCATATGAGAAAAATAGCTTATATTTTGCTGGTGCTTTGCTGAAGTATTCAACTCAGAATGGTATGTAGCTCAGTTTCATTTGTCTTAAGGATCTCAGTATATTATTTTCTTTGGTCGTCATAAGAATATAGTGGTAATACTTGGATTAGATGGAAGGTGGGTTACAAGAGTATTCAATAATAACCAGAGCGGAAACTTAATTTGGGCTGTAGTCAGATCTTTTGCCTCTATTTCTACTTCTTTCTTAACTTTGAGTTGAATATGCATTTTGTCAGGAATATAAAACATGTAGGATCCGAATTCATAATAATGACTTGTGTTATATAATATGACCAAGGAACCTGCATTGGTGTGGCTTTTGGTTTGAGTAATCTGTCGTTTGTTTCTACATGTTGTATGCAGAGTTTTTTTACATTTGCAAATTTGACGTTGTGATGAGGATATCCAGGGCTAAAACAACACACATTATGAGTTAGAATCTACGAAGCCAACCTGAAGGCAAAACGCCTTGGAGCAAAAAGAAGGAAAGGGTCAACTTGCAACTCTTCTAATCATCTTTAAGAAGAGGCGCAAATCACTAAGTCCTAATGAAGAAGAAGGCTGTTTCTTGAAGTTCTTGAAGACACTGGAAGGTTCTTGGACGTGAAAGAGACATTTCTTGAAGTTCTTGATTTTCTTGAAAATCTTGAATTTCATATTTTGCAGAATCTTGAAGAATCTTGAAAATCTTGAAAAATCTTGATTCCGAAATGATTCCGGGAGGTTCCAGAAGATTCCGGAAGCTCCCTACACCATTCCATAATGCAACGCCAACATTGGGCCGACCCAAATTCATGGAGTCCATTCCACACCAATTCAGATCGGCCAAGCCCAAGGAAAAGCCCACACGGCCAGCTCAATTAATTAGGGTTACAACTTACTTAATTAGGGTTGAAAGTTAAAAGTTAAGGGTTTTGGGAAAAATAAGGATTTGTGCATGTTTCCTTATTTTGCCCTTAGTTTAATTAGTATCCAAAAAGGGTTCTTTCTTGATCTCCTTTTTGGGAGTAGGATTTTTATTCTTTCCTTATTGTTTTTAAGTGTAAAATTCGGCTGCCTCTTAACAAAAAGGGGGTGAACGAAATTTACTTACCTTTTCTACCATTACCCACTTCTTTCCGGGTTTGGTATTGTAAAAGAAATTAACCTCTTGGTTAATTTCTAATTCTAATTCTTTTCCTTATTATTTTCTTTCTTATTTTCGGCCATCCCTACCTCTATAAATAGGGCAGCCATGCATAATAATAAACAGTGTATTTCAGATCAAAAACTTAGTGTTTGAGATACCTCCTTTTATTGCTTTATGTATTTGCATGTTGTAGTTTACATAATTGCATGAAACTTAGCCTTTTAGGTTCTTGCTCAACCTAATTGTTCGCATGTTTCACACCTCTTTTCTTGCACTTGGTTCGAATTCTTAAACAAACTGGTCAGGATAGTTTATCCCTTGTTTTATCAATTTGAACGTAAGTTAAAGGTTTTTAGAGCTTGTCACTTAATCACAAGGTCCTTGGCAACATTACCCGCATGTGTACAACCGTCCACATCAATTGGTATCAGAGCTAAGGAGTGGTTTCGTGGCTGGAGGAGGTCGAAGACCAAATCCTTTATCAGGTGTTTTCTTTTCCTTGCTAGTCTTGTTCATCTTGAAATTCTTGGATTAGAACTCATCTTCTTGGGGAAAATTATTTTCTTTCAAGTTTTAAATTTTCGATTTTGGTGCTGTTTCCCTATCTTTAAAAATCGAAAATTTCTTAGAAGAATTGAACCAAATTTTAAAGCACTGAAAAACGCAACTTAGGGTTTTTAAAACCACCTTCTTTTTGCGAAAGGCTAGTGCTGTTTTGGGACTGTTTTTCTATTAGCAAAATCGTTTACCCTTGCTGCAAATTCAGAATTTAAATTCGGGGCTTAAATTTCAAACTAGTACTCGGATTTTTGGCTAGGGTTTCGGTTTTTCAGTTGTAATTGCTGGGCTTTTGCGATTTATTCTACCTCTTTTGGTGCTGATTTTGTTGAAAATTGTGAGTTTTTGCGGTTGATGTTAAGCAGCTCACATTATTTGTGCATTGAAAATTGCATGCGCTAGTTGGGATACCTTGTTTTGAATTCTTTAAAATATAGTGAATTCTTGATTTTGTATCCTTGTGCTGCTGAGATTATCCCTGGGAATAGGTTAGTGAGTCAAAAATTGAACTTTGCTAGCCCTAGGGTTTTCGTTTCATTAAAATCGCATGTGCTGAAATTTGGTACTATTTTCGGACAATTAAGGGGTTTAAAATTCGCAATTTGGTACTGTTTTGCATATTGAAAGAATTAAGAATTTGTGGGGATTGGTTTCTTGATTACCTATTGGGTGGGTGATCGCTTCTTTGGGTAGTTTTAGGACTTTCCTGAAGTCGTTTCAACTCTGCTTATTTTCTTTGATTCTATTCAATTTTGAATTGCCCTGCTTTAACTGCTAGTTTATCTTTTCGTGCGACCTGAACATTTACTCTTATATTATAGTTTGGATTTTGTCATCGTGCACACTCATCTTTTCTGAAATTTGAGGGCTTAACCCCGAAATTTCCTGTTGTGTACTTCATATCTGAGCTATATTACAAAATTTCGTTTGCGAAAAGATTTTTCAAAATAGAACCAAGTGTCTATTTTTGCGAAAATTTGCCTCTTTCTTAAGTGTCATTGCTTTTGTGTGAATTGCTGCTTGCCTAATACATTTATCAATACCAGGAGGTAGAGGGGTAAAAGGCTTAAGTGTTCATATTATACAGCGCGCCGCCCTAGAGTGAAACACAGGATTGTGTGTAGCTGTTAGGTGGGAAACACTTAGGGGAACAAGGGAGTAAGGTTATTTCTCACTTTTCTTGTTCTTAGCAGACAGGTTTTCGCTTCTTGTTACCGATGTCAGGTGGAGGTGCTCCTATCCCTTCGGGGAGCGAGCAAATACTGGCTGCGATAGCGCAACTCTCAGCGCAATTCGCTTAGGGTTTCGTACTCCGAGCCCTTCAACGGCGGTGTAAGCCTACAACATTGTGCAAATTGACCCCTTTTGGGAGACGTGGTGCCATTGTTGTTCTTCTTACTTTGCCTCGGAAATCCCAATGGAGATTTTCGCTCAACTACAGGTTCCAACGCAAGTTCCGAAGCAAGTTCTTTGCTTATTCAGGGGCTGTGAATGGAGGTTTGATATTCGTGTGAAGTTTACTCTTATACTTCATACAACTTGCTGAAATTTGGTTACAAATTTCTGCTCACTAATCCGTCGGCCGGAATGCCTCCGAGCAATACTATTTTGTTTGTCTTGTAGGGATTCCACATTATTGGATTGGTGCTTCACAACGACGCATGGCAATTTTGATTGCAGTTCCACATTACAATCATGGGACTTATGTGCCTGGGAATCGATTTCAACATCATGTTATCATTGATTATCTTTATATTGGTTATCTTCATGTTAAGGATTTTTTACAACATTTCGCATCTTGTGAATCTTAAACATGTGCATAACTTCTTGGGATTCATCTTTTGGTTTCATGACTGCATGATTTTGCTTCAACTGTTCCTTAAGATGTCTTTCTCAGAAATTGCCTCTGTACGCACTAATTGGTTTTTACATGCGATTTCTGCTTGTTACATTAAAATTATGCAATTGTGAAAAAAAGATCTATATATCACATGCATAATTCTTTTGTACTGTGTGTTAAGTATGTAGTTATGTTGTTCTAACTATATCTGCCTGTGACTAAAGTTTGAGATTTCTTCCAGGGCTAAAACAACACACATTATGAGTTAGAATCTACGAAGCCAACCTGAAGGCAAAACGCCTTGGAGCAAAAAGAAGGAAAGGGTCAACTTGCAACTCTTCTAATCATCTTTAAGAAGAGGCGCAAATCACTAAGTCCTAATGAAGAAGAAGGCTGTTTCTTGAAGTTCTTGAAGACACTGGAAGGTTCTTGGACGTGAAAGAGACATTTCTTGAAGTTCTTGATTTTCTTGAAAATCTTGAATTTCATATTTTGCAGAATCTTGAAGAATCTTGAAAATCTTGAAAAATCTTGATTCCGAAATGATTCCGGGAGGTTCCAGAAGATTCCGGAAGCTCCCTACACCATTCCATAATGCAACGCCAACATTGGGCCGACCCAAATTCATGGAGTCCATTCCACACCAATTCAGATCGGCCAAGCCCAAGGAAAAGCCCACACGGCCAGCTCAATTAATTAGGGTTACAACTTAATTAATTAGGGTTGAAAGTTAAAAGTTAAGGGTTTTGGGAAAAATAAGGATTTGTGCATGTTTCCTTATTTTGCCCTTAGTTTAATTAGTATCCAAAAAGGGTTCTTTCTTGATCTCCTTTTTGGGAGTAGGATTTTTATTCTTTCCTTATTGTTTTTAAGTGTAAAATTCGGCTGCCTCTTAACAAAAAGGGGGTGAACGAAATTTACTTACCTTTTCTACCATTACCCACTTCTTTCCGGGTTTGGTATTGTAAAAGAAATTAACCTCTTGGTTAATTTCTAATTCTAATTCTTTTCCTTATTATTTTCTTCTTATTTTCGGCCATCCCTACCTCTATAAATAGGGCAGCCATGCATAATAATAAACAGTGTATTTCAGATCAAAAACTTAGTGTTTGAGATACCTCCTTTTATTGCTTTATGTATTTGCATGTTGTAGTTTACATAATTGCATGAAACTTAGCCTTTTAGGTTCTTGCTCAACCTAATTGTTCGCATGTTTCACACCTCTTTTCTTGCACTTGGTTCGAATTCTTAAACAAACTGGTCAGGATAGTTTATCCCTTGTTTTATCAATTTGAACGTAAGTTAAAGGTTTTTAGAGCTTGTCACTTAATCACAAGGTCCTTGGCAACATTACCCGCATGTGTACAACCGTCCACATCACGTTGGCACAGGTGATGAAATGACTCACATGGAATACCATACATTTTTGTTTGTTTAATTGATTTACACATGTATTTATCTTATTAAGGATCCAGTTAAAGCTTTGTTTAAGTGGCCTGATAACCGCAAAATTTTAACATTTGGAGTTGAAGATTATGGACCAAATGCCTAATTCAAGAGAAACATTAACAGTTTGGGTTTAGTGAAATGCTACAGTTGAAGGATTTCAATCAAAAATTTATTAGTTATTATATTTAAGTAGTACAATGACAATATAGAGGTTCGATGAAAAGGATTGCTGATGAAATTTTGACAATTAAGATCATTGTAGAGGATCGAACTAGGAATAGAAGAGGCTTATTTCATTGGGTAGTCTTCCATAATCTTTTTGGACTGTGCACTGTATCATGGATAATTGTAATATGTTTTATTTTATTTCTATACATGTGTATGTGTATATATATAATTTATGTTTTGATTGTTTAACTAGTTATTCCTATACGATCCTATTCTTATAGGCTTTGTGGATAGAGGAGTTTCTTCTTGCTCAGTTTAGGCTCTCCATACTTGTGGAGAACTGCACAATGAGATAAGTTTTCGACTTACATGCTCCGATTCCTTTTTGTCCTTTTCTTTTTTATTTGTATGAGTTATTGAATGTATCGGATATCCAACTATAGAGTGCTTGTGCTGGATGTGTAATTAGATTCCATTTTTCCCTCGTGTATTTTTTTTAATTTTTTATTTTTACTTTTTGTATGAATCGTTCAATGTATTGGATATCCAAGTATAATGCTTGTGTTGGATGTGTATTTAGTGAATGATTCAGTTTCACATTTGTATTTTGATTCTTGGATCTTTCTTAATGCTTTATCTTGCGAGGTAATTTGTCCTCAATTTTGATTGTTAGTTTTCAAGGTTGATTTTGCATAAAATAATGACTTCACCCTCTTCTGTAATGAAGCTAAGGCTTGAAATTAACATGCATAGTATGCCAATCTATCAACAACAATGAATTTGTTTCTTTTTTACTGGAAATTATGCAATGTACATTCAATTCAAACCCAGTGGGCAAGAAAGGCCTAGTGTATGTGTGTATATATATATAATTCAAAATTTTAAATCTCTTATATAAACTCACATTAACAATATCTAATTTAAATAAAAAGATTTATAATTATCTAATTTCAATTTATAAAATTATAATTCAATTTTTAAAGTTTCAAGTGTAAATTCATATTCAACATTTATTGCCTAAATTAAAATTTCTTATTTTTTAAAATTTTAATTACAATCTATTCAATCCCTAGTTCAAACCATAAAACATAAATAATTAAAATTTAAAAAGATAAATTAACCTTTAAAGAAAACAACTATTATTTATTGACAATAAAACAAATTTAGAAGAATGATCCAGCTAAGAAAAAAGAAAAAATTTAAATTAGTGTTTGAATTAATAATAATAATACTAATAATAAGAGAAAATAAAAAGAATTCATAAATCTTAGGGGCAAATTTCTCCAACTTGAGGAAAATCAAGGCACTTAAAAATACAAAATTAAAAAGAATAAAAAATAAGAGGAGGATGAAGAGAATTAAGAGCGAGGGAGAGGGTGCCCATGGATGAAAGAAAAATTATGGGAGTTAGCCTTGTTTGGTATCACAACTCAAATCATGGTTTCAGTTTCATTTGATTTTATAATATTAAAATTACATTGGAAATGTAAAAGTGTGTGTTGAAAATGTAAAAAGGTTTATTAAAAATATAAAAAGGTTTATTGAGAATGATGAAAAACTATTATAAAATCAAAATGAAACTCAAACCATGGTTTGAGTTTTGATACCAAACAGGGATAGTTTTATCACATGTTTGTGAGCTTTTTGCTTTTCTGTTTCCTTTTTTTTTTTTCCTTTTTTGAGATTAGTGGAATGACATCGTTTTGACGTTCGTTTGACAAAAAAAAAAAAAAAACTTATGACATGTATAATGGGGTCCAAAAATTGTTTAGCCCTGAGCATGGGTTCACCTAACACATGCTCAGGGCTGACCCTATCCAACCATCCTTATCCTTTTCAAATTAGTCAATGCATGATTATTATAATATAAAGTTGCAATTAATTAATTAATTCCTTAACACTGATTAATTAATGTCGATACCTTATTGACCAAGGTAGCAAAGAATGATTACGACCCAATGACGTACTATATCTCCAATCCACACTATGAAATTCAAGAGCTGTATGTTTCTCATCTCGTCTCCTTTTGTACAAAATTTGCATAAACTATATATACTTATAACATAATATGTTACATATACAAATGGAATACGTCGTTATGCTACAGGATAATACAGAGTTAATACTGCAACTTGAGTTAAAATTGTGTAAGTAACCTGGAAGGAAACTAAATGGTTGTACTTAGTGGAAGTGATGAGTAATTAATTTGTTGATGCTTGGTACAATAAGTATAAATAATTGACTGTACATGCCAAAACTTAAAGAAGATTTTGTGTGAATTGAAAATTATTTTTATTACTTTTTTTTGAAAATTATTTTTGTTACTTTTTTCTGTAGTTGGTGGTTATTTAATGTGTTTAAAAGCGATCCCAAATTTTCTTTATGTCCTATCCCTAACTAAAATTTAACTTAATCGCACCTGAAAATTGTCGTAGGCCCTATGTATGATATTGAGTCGATTAGTCGGAAGTGAGGAATATCAGAGGATTTTTTCCTTTTCCAAGAGAGCCATATTTAGTTTGGAACTCTCCAAATGTAGCTGACCTAGACTGCTTCTTTGTGAATTGGTTCAGCAAGAGCCTCTAATAGGAGTAAAAATTTATTTATTAATTAGTAACTAATGTGCTCCTGCTAATGCATGTTCATCTAGGTCTCTATTCACCAAAAATTTATAATAAATAAAAAATATATTGCAAAATAATTGTTTCATAGCTATCCCATTTTTTCCCTCAACTAACATGATAATTTGGGGTTAAAAGCGAATAATCATCTTATTACTAATGTATAATATATCAATAATATTTACTATTCAATGATTTAATGTGGCAATAACTAACATACTTTCTAAATTTTGTGAGTATAAATTATTGATCACGTTATAATATATTTGTATAAATTTTAGAACAATAATTTACACTTATAAAAATTTAAGAACAATAATTTTTACACATAACAATTTTAGAACAATAATTTATGCACAAAATAATTTAAGAACAATGAATTTTGCACATATAAATTTTAGAACAATAATTTTTACACATAATGATTTAAGAGCAATAATATCAAAAGATGCCCTAAATAAATTTTTATGTGCAAATATTATTGTTCTGAAATTATTATGTGCAAAATTTATTGATCTAAAATTTTTATTTGCAAAAATTGCTGTTTTTAAATCATGATATGCAAATATTAGTTTTCGAAATTTATATGTGCAAAAACTATAGAACAATAATTTATAATAAAATTTTACAACAATAAATTTTGCACATACAATTTTAGAACAGTACCATTTTGCACATAATAATTTAGGAATGATGATTTGTGCACATAAATTTAAATTTTTTCAACTTGATCATCATTTAAATTTCTTCACCACGAATTGAAAACCAAGACAAGGGTGTGAGGGGTAAACATTTCGAAAGTAAATTCTTGTATTGAACAAAAATTATTAGATAGTTGACTGCATTAATTTAATGGAAGGGATGAGTAATTAATTTGTTGATTCGTACAATAATCTTAAATGTTTACTGTTCATACCAAAACTTAAGAAGATTTTGTGTTGTTTGGAAAATGTTTTTATTACTTTTTTCAGCAAATGCTAGTTGTTTAATGTGTTTAAACGCAGTCCCAGATTTTCTTGATGTACTATCGCTAGCTAAAATTAAACTTAATTGCACCTAAAAATTGTCGTAGGCCCCATTGATGATATTGAGTCCCATTGATGATATTGAGTCGATTAGTGGGAAGTGAGGAATCTCAGAAGATCTTTTCCATTTTCAAGAGAACCATATTTAGTTTGGAACTCCAAATGTAGTTAACTTGGATTGCTTCTTTATGGACTGGCTCAGCAACAGCCCCTAATAGGTGTAAAAATTTATTGATTAATTAGTAACCAATGTCCTACTTCTAATGCCTGTTCATCTAGGTCTTTCTTCACCAAAAATTCATAATAAATAAAAACTTATACAAATAATTGTTTCATGATTATCCAATTTTTCCGTTAACTAACATGATAATTTGGGATTAAAAGCGAATAATCATCTTATTATCACACTAATGTATAATATATCAATAATCTTTATCATCCAATGATTTAATGTGGCAGAGCTAACATATTTTCTAAATTTTTTGTGGGTATAAATTATTGATCGTGTTATAATATATTTGTATAAATTCTAGAACAATATTTAGACTTATAAAAATTTCAGAACAATAACTTTTGCACATACCAATTTTAGAATAGTATTTTTTGCACATAATAATTTGGAAATGGTGATTTTTGCACATAAAATTAAATTTCTTCAACTTGATCATCATTTAAATTTCTTCACCACAAATTGAAAACCAAGAAAAGGTTGGGAGGAGTAAACATTTCGAAAGTAAATTCTTGTATTGAACAAAAATTAATTTAGAAAGTTGACTGCATTAATTTAATGGAAGAGATGAGTAATTAATTTGTTGATTAGTACAATAATCATAAATGATTAGTACAATAATAAGATTTTGTGTGATTTGGAAATTGTTTTTATTACTTTTTTCTGCAGATGGTGGTTGTTTGTATGGAAAAATAAATGTACTGATTAGATTTTTTATTATTATTATTTTTTTGTGTAACAACCAATAAAGTGGTTAGGGAATGGCGACCCTTTATTAAAAATTTATTGATCAGTAATTAATACGCTAATGCATGTCTTTCTTCTCCTTCTAGCTATAAATTATGAATAACTCCTTCTCCTCTTCAATTTGATCATCATTTAAAATTTCTTCACCACAAATATAAAACCAAGAAAAAGGAAAATGGAGTCGAGCATGAAGATGAAGCAACATCAAGTTCAAGTTCATGATTAAATAAATTATCAAGTTGATCATCAACATAATAAATTTTTATGTGCAAATATTACTGTTCTTAAATTATTATGTGTAAAAATTATTGTTTTAAAATTTTTATGTGCAAAAGTTACTCTTTCTAAATCATGATATGCAAATATTATCATTCAAAATTTGTACGTGTAAAAATTTGTGTTCTAAAATTATTATGAGTATAAATTATTGATATATTATAATACATTAGTACAAAGTTTAGAACAATAATTTATACTTATAAAAAATTTAGAATAATAATTTTTGAACATAACAATTTTAGAATAATATTTTTTTGCACATAATGATTTAGGACTAGTGATTTTTGCACATAAATTTAAATTTCTTCAACTTGATCATCATTTAAATTTCTTCACCACTTGAAAACCAAGAAAAGGGTGGAAGGAGTAAACATTTCAAAAGTAAATTCTTGTATTGAGCAAAAACTATTTTAGAAAGTTGGTTGCATTAATTTAATGGAAGAGATGAATAATTAATTTGTTGATTAGTACAATAATCATAAATGATTTACTGTTCATACCAAAACTTAAAGAAGATTTTGTGTGATTTGGAAATTGTTTTTATTACTTTTTACTGCAGATGGTGGTTGTTTGTGCGAAAGATAAAGGTACATATTGATTAGTTTTTTTTTCCTTTTTTTTTTTTTTTGTGGAGCAGATTAAGTGGCTGGGGACATGGTGACCCTTTATTAAAAGTTTATTGATTAGTAATTAAGGTGCTAATGCATGTCTTTCTTCTCATTCTATAAATTAAGAACCCCTCCTCCTCCTTGTCAACTTGATCATCATTTCAAATTTATTCACCTCAAATTGAAAACCAAGAAAAAGGAAAATGGAGCCGAGCATGAAGATGAAGCAACATCAAGTTGAAGTTGATGATCAAATAAATTATCAATTTGATGATTAAAATAATAAAGTTTTATGCGTAAATACTGCTGTTCTTAAATTATTATGTGCTAAAATTATTGTTCTAAAATTTTTATGTGCAAAAATTACTCTTTCTAAATCATGATATATATGCAAAAATTATTGTTCTAAATTTATATGTTAAAAAATTATTGTTCTAAAATTTTTTTGAGTATAAATTATTGATATATTATAATCCTTTTTTTTAAACATCCGTTTCGGCTGCGTGGGCTGGATCCTATTTATTAGATTGCAGAGAGCATCAAGAGTTCGCAAAAGATACAGGGAAGAACCAAAAAAAGCAAAATCAAAAAACTTCTACAGCTATGGCTCTGTGTTGTCAGATGTACTGCCGAAGATATGGAAACAATTGGGCATTCAGGAAAACCAACCATCTTCGCTCCCACGAGAGATCCAAGTGATATATTATAATACATTAGTACAAAGTTTAGAACAATAATTTATTCTCATAAAAATTATAGAACAATAATTTTTGCACATAACAATTTTAGAAGAATGTTTTTTGCACATAATGATCAAGGAATAGTGACTTTTGCACATAAATTTTAATTTCTTCAACTTGATCATCATTTAAATTTCTTCACCACAAATTGAAAACCAAGAAAAACGAAAATAGAGTCGAGCATGAAGCAACTTCAAGTTGAAGTTGATGATCAAATGGCTGTCATTTCTCATAATCAAACCGACGAATACACCCAGCTCGTGCCCCAACAAGGTTTATTAATTAATTTTTACCAAATTGCTTTAAACGTCGAAAATAGAATTTTAATTTTTATTATTATTACAGGAGGCAGAATGAAAGTTAAGACAAGAACAAGCTCGTCACCTAGAGATGAACTTCCAAACCAATCAATCATTGAACTCGGAAAGGAGAAACTGGCTGGCTTCTAAGCCGGGGCTCGAACCGCACCAAGACCGGCTTTGGTTTCAGAATCGGAGAACTCGCTAAAAGACTAGCAAGCTCAAAGAAGATTACACTAACTAAAAGCCGAACGCGACTGCCTTGAAACTGAGGTACGTTGTTGCATTTTATTTTCTTTATTTATATATTTTCTTTTTGGGTTTTGGAAAACCTATATAATAACTAAAGTTCATTAATGTACAGATTTTTAAGCTGAATAACAGCTTAATAAATCAAAAGTAGAGAAGGAGATGAAAAGATACAACCTTATAAATGAGGTAGGTACGCAACTAATGACTATTGCCTTTTTATTTTTATTTTTTTTGGGAATCCAATAACACTAAAATGCACTAATTTTCAGATTTTGAAACAGAAGGACCAGCTTAATGAATCAGAGAAGGAGAGGCGAAGACTAATGGGGTCTTCATCTTGGTCAACGGAAGCCTTGGAGCCACTTTTTGGGGAATTCGATTCGGAAGGATTAGAAGGGATATTGAAACTTGCCCCTAGCACTAGTAACCCGGGGCAATAGTTGCAGAATTTAGTTTTATTAAATCGATTGCACAATCAGTATATCTACAAATGTAATTGGCATTCGTTTCCGGAAGATTGTTACCCAATGAAATCGATCATTATTATCAAATAATTTTCTAATGGTTTCGGTGACAAACTTGAAGAATGTTAGGAACCTAGTTTTACAACATCGCAATATTGAAAAATGAAATAATGTTAGAGCTTTTGGTAGGAAACATCAAGAAACACAACAACTCAAATCCACAACAATTATATATATATATATATATATATATAATAGGTAAAAATCTAATTATCTTTTCGATTGAAAGGCAAAAAATTTTGTGACGCTTTTGGCGATAAAATTGAATAACGTACAAAATTAAATCAGCATTGAATATATCTATCAAATTTATTGTTCTTTCGGTAACAATTTTGAATGATGGCATCAAGTTGATCTAAATTTGTTCTTAGGCATTGGGTAGGAAACATCGTGAATGTAAGCAACTGAAAACTTGAGCAAATCAAGTTTCAATAAAATAAAATAAAAAAGCCGTAGGGGTGAGCAAATCAATTACCCGACCCAACTCAAAACCGGCCTAAAATATATCAAGTTGCCGTCTCTCTCTTTATGGGGAAAGAATTGAATTGCCCTTCTGGTGTTGTAACTCAGTTTCCAATTCAATTCAATCGACCCAAATTAATTCCAAAGTCTTCTCAGATTCGTCTGTAGAAGTAAAATTTTCCTCCCAAGAGTTATTTTTGGAAGAAGAAAGCAGAGGCTAGTATTTATTAGAGCTACAAACGCTAAATGACGAGCTCCGACACAAGTAGCGACGATGTGGAGAGAAAGAGCGGAGCAGAGACAGTATGCCGGCCGGACATGGTGTTAGGGCTAGGCGCGAGACTTGTTCCCGCGATGTTTCAGAAAGTGCCCGTTGATGAGTTACCTCTGCTCGTTCAAGACCGGAGACTATGTCGACATCAAGGTTCGGTGTGCCTCACTGGACGCATCGTCGCCAAGCGCGCCATCGGTGTCTGCCCTAAACTTCCTTCTTTCGATATGCTTTATTTTAATTGTTCAGTGCAATTCCTGAGTTTTGTAATTGATTGATTGTTAAGCTTTGCTGTGTTTGGGTAAATGATTGTTTTATGGAGGGTTAGGAAAGAATGAATTCTGTTGCCGCCAGGTCCATATATTTGGGTTATTTAGGGAATTACCCGCTTTGATTATACTTGGTTGGTGATGTAGTGCATCCTTGAATGGCCTCCTGAACAGGTTGTTCCGAAGGTTTATTTTTTTCCCGTATAAGTTAGGTTTGATAATGGGTTGTGTGTACAATAGTTGGTTTGCACAAAAAAGTAGTTATATTATGTAATGTTTACTTTTTTGATGGTATGTTAATGGTGCTAGTTCACTTTTCAATCTCTAGTTGGTGCTATTTGTTATTTCATTACATAAAATGAACGAAGAATGGCTTGCCTTGTTTCAAGTTTGAAGTTTGGACCTGATGGATCTCAGAATGACATTTTGCTCATGTTTTCTTACTGTGGTGGATTGGCTGTTTTTATTTTCACAAGGACAATGATAAACTTTGCCTTCAATGGTGACTTGTGAGCAAAGATGACGCTATTATTCTGTTTTCGAGGTTGGTAACAAGATCATGAGGAAGAGGATCCATGTCCGAGTGGAGCTTGTTATGCAATAAAGAAATCATGCACAGGATCAAGAGGAACGATGAACTGATCAAGGCTTCAGCAAAGGCATGGTGGTTGGAGGAACTTTGGAGATTGTTACTCGTATTCCATATGACGTGGTTAATGATCTCAAGGGAGGATGACTTTGCACGGTTTTGTTTATTTATTAAATGGTTAAAGATTGTATAGCTGCTTTAGACTTTGATTTAGTTCAGATGGGCTACTTGGCACGCATACTGGAATGTTTTGTGTCAATGAAAGTAATGCTATTATAAAAAAAGAAAGAAAAAAAATAAAAATGAATGTTTTAAAAACTGCAAAAATCATCACAAAACCTTCAAAACTCCCTAATGGAGACTTTTAGTCGGGGGCAAAATCGTTCAACCCTAAGGAATGCTTATTTCATCTTCCTCCGCCGCATCCTTTCCTCCTCTTTTCCTCCCTCCCCCTCCTCTGCCGCCCCCCTTTTTCCTCCCCCTTTTATTCTCCCTAAACCTAAATTCAATTCCTCTAAACATGGATTTCATTCAAATGAATTCCAAAGTACCCATCGGTTTAAGAACTTTATCAATCTTACAATCTTTCTCAAATAATAATGGAACTGTAATAATAAAAATAATAGGAAATGGTGAAGGAAAATTTAGGACGAGGAGGAGAAAAGGAAGAGGGAATAATGGCAGTATAGTTTATGGGAGCTTGAATTCGAGGAGCTTAAAGGTTTTTCTGATCTGGGATTGTGTTTTTGGATGAAGATAAAGATTCGCTCTTGGCGTCCATTATTCTTTGGCAGCAGAATCTGCAGTTTCGAGGCCTTATCTTTCTGAGGCGTGGGAAGTTATCGATAATTCGAAGGCAAAAAATCAATCGGTGGAATGGAGAATTTCAGCCGGGCATACTGAATTGGAAATAAAAAATCAAATCAAGTCTGGGCTCATTCCGTTGCATCTCCGGTTCGATGATTATGGCGGAGATGAAATTGCTTCAAAGATGGAAGAAGATCAAATTGATTATCTGATCTACAGTTCAAAAAAAGATGAAATTGGTTCAAAGATGGAAGAAGACAAGCATTCGACGGCCATGAACAATCGGAGAAGAAAGCAATTTGATTGAGATGTGGCATGCTCTTCCTTCTATATTTACAAATGAACCCCTGTTATTTTATTTTTCTTAAATGGGGCCCCAACTTATTTTTGTAATTAACACTAAATAAATTAAATTATTTTGTAAAAAATTAAATATGAAAATTAACATATTAAATTATCTTAAATAAAAAAATATTAGAATTTAAATCTCAAATATTCATATCAAAACTTAAATATATCACAATATTTAGAATAATTACTATTTTAGTAATATTATTATCCAGTAAGAAAATGAAAGAGTGGGGTTTATTTGCTAATAAAAGTAAAATAATTGAAAGATAAGACAAAGGAAAAGGAAATCGGACGATTTTGCTCTTAAAATTTAGCTCCCGTTAGGTGTTTAACCAAGGGGACTAACAAAATGACCAATTTTGCACGTTTTAAAACATTGCATGCTTGATAATCGGCTTTTGAAAGTTTAGTGATGATTTTTACAATTTAAGCAAAATTTCGTGATGAGTTATGCACTTCGCTTATACTTTTATCTTTTTCAAATAGTTGTGTATTTGACCGCTTAAAGATTATGCAGTTCAGATAAATTTAGATGACAAATCCATAATATTACGGGGTATAGCACAATTAATTTAAATTTATGGCAATATTAATATGAACAAAATTATTTTTGCTATAATAGGATATTTTATAAATTTATTAAAAATTATATACTAAAAAATATATATTAGGGTGTCTTAGTAAGATTATTAAAATATATGGACTTAAATTTTTTTTTATTAGAGTACCTTAGTAATATTATTAAAAGTTTGTTTGCAACTAGGGGCCGCGTAGATATCCGGTTGAAATTTGAATTTTGCAATCTGAAATGATCTAGTGATCCAAACTTCATGATGAAAAAAATTGGAAATTTTTTTATACTTCAAACTTGTAACTGTTACTATAACCTTATAAGCATCAATAAGTCAAGGTAGGAGTGACCACGGTTCCGGTTCGAAAACTGTAATTGTGGGGGACGGTTTTTGGAACCATAACCAAAACCGTATCTTGTAATTCGGTTTAGGATCTTAATTTTTAGGAATTGGAACAGAAACCGACGATTCAGAACCATCTAGAAATATATATTATATATAAATACATTTTATATTTATATTTTTTAGCTATGTATCTATATTTATGTTATATCTGTACTATTTTGTATTTTCTTATTCAATAAATTATTATTTGTATAATTTATTTTGATAATGAGAATCTTGTGAATATTAGAATTATTTTCTCTTTAAACTTCATTTTGTATTTAAAATTTATATAAAAGAAATTTTCAAATATTACATTTCTTTATTATATATTCATATATAATTTTTTAATGATCTACTTGAGTTGGTGTAACTAATATTGAAATTGGAACCGTCGTAACCCATAACCGAAACTGGAACTGTATGGAACCGTCCTACAAAGGTTCGGTTTCGGTTCCATCTATTTTAGAATTGGGAACCGGCTGTTCTAGAACCGTAACCGGCCGACGATTTTGGAACCGTGGTCACCTCTAAGTCAAGGTAGAACTAGTGGTTTTTTTGAATTATTTGTTATTGTCACAAGAAAAAATGTTGATGGTTTTTTTTTTTCTCTCAATTAATATGATAATTCGGTATCGAACAAAATATTGCTTCTGTTTAATATTTTCCCTGCGGTACAACTCATTGATTTCGATCAGAATGAGGCATGCTTAATTGGGATGTAGTATTGTAGAAATATTAATTTAGAAAAGAAAAAAAAAACACAACTGCAATATTCATTTCTTTTACTCTTTGTGTCCCACTCAAAAAAGTCTACGTTGCTGATCTGCACTTTTTAGGTGTATTAGTTTAGCACTTGTTATGCCAGTTCTCACGGGCTTTTGCCCAAAGTTTTAATGTTTATTTGCAGTTTTAGAGATCAAGCCTAATTGCAGAAGAATAGTAAAGAAAAGAGGAATTTTGAAGCATAAAGAAGCCCACACAACTTGTGGGCCAAGAAGGATGAAAAGCCCATAAGGCCGGAGCCAATTTCCAGACAAATTGCAAGAGGAAATCGGGTGCATGAAGTTGAATCCAATTGATAATTGGATTCCAATTAATTAGAGTGGACTGAATTTAATTCCAATCCAATTATTAATTGGATTGCAATTGGATTCCAATTAATTGTGAATGGGCGGAATCCAATTGGAGTTCAATTATCCAATTGGTTTGAATTGGATTGGAATTGGATCGCAATTGAATTGATTTCGTGAGCAGTCACGCGCAGGTCCGATGGAATATGCGGAAAAGCTTAAAGGAGAAGCAATGAAGTTTTGGGCAATTACCAATCCAAGAAGGAATTAAAGAGAGAAGTGGGGAGTTACAAAATTTGAAGAAACTCCATGTGATTAATTAATTCTCTTTTCAAGTAGAAGAAGGTTTCCTTATTCCATTAGGAGATTGGATAATTGCTGATTTGTATCCCTATATATATGGGATTATTCCAGCACTTTTAAAAAGACAAGTTTTTAGATAGAAGTTTTCTAGACAAGTTTGCTATAGAATAATTTCTTAGTTTACAATTAATTTCCGCGCAACATACAGTTTCGTTTTTAGTTTAGTTTTCCTCTGTTTTTCTCTGTTCTGTTCTGTTTTGCTCTGTTCCAATCGCGATTTAGATTTTCCCGACGGACAGTCTACCGTTTGGCCAAACCGGCGGTTGTCAGATCGCGAATTCTTAAATTCCAGTACAGTATTCTCTTTTCTCTTTTATTAGTTTCGGGTTCTTCTTGTTCTTAATGCTTCTATTTGTTAATTAATAAGGTTTGCGGGGACTCGCGGTCTGTTAGTTAACGTAGTTAGAGAATAATTCATTTGCGGGGACTCGCGGGGGATGATCGAGAATCTATGGGAGAATTGAGATTATTTGCGGGGACTCGCGGGGGATGATCGAGAATCTATGGGAGAATTGAGACGGTAATACTATAACTGAAACGGCATAAGTAATTAGGCAAGTAAAGAGGTTTATGATTACATGCATCAGATTAAGGTGGATTTACATAATACCGGAATTTCCTCTCATTAATTGATATCTGTTTAAGTCTTTTATTTAATTATTAGTTTAATTATTATTTTGCTACATTTAAGTGACAACTCTAAGGTCTCTTAAGAGACACAAAGGTGACTACTAGTCATAGTTTGGTTTTATTTGCACGTTAATTGGAATTTGAATTAAATTACCGTCTCTGTAGATTGACCCTGTTTACTACTGTGCTATATTTTATTAGCATCTTAATTGCAGGTTTTAAACAGTACTTTTACTGTATTTGGTAGACCCACGACAAGTCCTATCAGTTACATTACTAATAGAGGTAGTATCTAACACTTGGTGTACAAATCTTGAGGTCAAGAGTTCAAATCGCAATATAGTGTGCATGTCCCCCATAGTGGTATGAGGTCTCCGTTCCTGACGTAATGTAGAGGTCTCTAATGTATATGGCATTCGTGCATATAGTGTCACATATGAATTGTATATAAATACCCAAAATGTGTGATATTAAGTTAACAATAAAACCAAAAAAATAAAATAAAAAAATTAACAAGTGTCCATCGTACTTGCTTGGACACATTCCGACACTTCAAAAAAAAAAGAAAACTTTTGTCTAACAAATAATGAAGATAAGGAATGTACGTACATATATTAATTTGTCCTCCTATTTATTTTAATGGAATTTTTTAAAAATTTTTTGAAAACATATTTTTTTCTTTAATATTTAGGAAAATTTTGGATCAGGGCAGTAGAACTTTTGATATTATTAAAGAGAGTGAAATTTTCACATAATTTCTAATAGGGGCAGTGGATTATTTAATTAAAACAAACAAAATAATATATTATATGAATAGACCTAAATACCTTTAATTCAATCCAAAACCCTTTAAAAAAAGCCTCACCCTCAACCATATTTGCGCCGTGGAGCTCAATACGGTAAAGAACACTAAAAATTTTGACGTACAATTTTCATTAAGGGTAGTGGAAAATATCATAATTAAGAAGAAGAGTACAATTTTGGCATAATATTTACTAAGGGCGATAAATTACTACTTAAAAATAGGAAACAAAAATAAAATTGTGTAGACACAAATACCCTCAATTATTTCCAAGAAAAATAATCTTCCAAACTCATTATAGCTTAATCACCAATTCTAAACCCTTAACAGTGTTCTAAAGCCTCCAAATTCCAATTGTAAAACCTCTAATCGTTGTTTTCCTCTCATATAGAGAGCAACTCCCACCAATCTCGATCAAATCTCTATTGCTGCACTCCCAACAATTTAGGCCACCACGGCTCTAGTGGTAAAAAAAAAGACGGCGGTGAAGGTGACGAACGGTGAGGTTGACTCCTTTAACCGTGTTTATGGTCTTTGGTACCTTAGGCTATGTCTATCCCATCGTTCTAAGTTTCCTTAATTAATTTCGCCTCCTGAATTCTTGTTTCAATTGTTCTTTCTTCTTTCTGAAAGAACCGCAGACCTCATGGTGGGATTGGTATAAGTAATTAATTCAATTTTGTGATGTTTACAAGAGCAACTCGTTATGTTATGGAAAATATAAAAAGAGCATAAAATATAAAAAGTACTTCGTACACATGTAGCCTACTAAAGCATATAGGATTACGGCAATGGTAGTCATTCTTTTTCCCAAAGTTTTTTCTTAGGACAATTAATAAAACTTCATTTTGTAAGAATTTTAGGTGTTTGGGGCGTAATTTCCTATTGAGTCTATATTCAGTAGAAATTCCTAGTATGCACCATAAGTTGGAGGATCAACATTGGTTGAGTCTTTCTTTTACTAACTCAAATGGAAACAATTTTCTGTTTTCAATACTATTATTAATTAGCAAATGTACATAACTGATAACTTATAACACTTGAGAATAAGATTTTTCTAGCATAATCATGTGATATCAGCATCTATTTTAACTGCATTCTCCATAGACAAGTATCTATCTCACATAACAAGTCTTTAATGTCTTATATTGAATATGCTAGACTACTATTGACTATTACATACAATGTAATTTTTTTCTCTCCAATTTATGGAAATATGTATAAACCTCCTTTAAATTTTCATTTGCAGAGCTAAAGCCTCTATTTAGAATCTATGTTTTTTTCTTTTTAGTTTTATATAATTACTAGCTTGTTGCCTAATTTTTGTCATATTAAAATTTCTATTTAGTGTATTTCTTCTCAAAATGATAAATGTGTTAATTTTGGCCTACAAAGCTAAAACTTCTATCTTAACGCTTGTTTTTCCTTTATAGTTTACGTAATTAGTTATTGGCACATTTTCATTAATAGACGACATAAATTTTCTTATTTCTAATCTAAGAGCTAATATTTATTTAGGGATGGTCCTCTACATCTAACGACAGAAATTAAAAGGGAAGTATCTTGTTGTGAAACAATGTAACTGTTCAGTGTCTTTCGGCAGCAAAGAGGAAGTACGTCTTTATAATTGGGTCTAAGGAAGATTATGCCAATTCTCTTCCTTCTCTTCTGTTCTTGCAAAATACTTGTAGTTTTCACCTATCAAGATTCACAGCTAACATCCCCGAAGGTTCAGATTTCTCTAATTTTCCCTAATCTTGAAGCATACCTTTGCCAACCGTTGCATGATTTTGTTGCAGAGAAAAATATTTAGGCTAGACATATGATCAAATACTTTGTGTGTGTATAGTGAAGCTCTGAGTTGGTTATCAAATTGGTTGCTTCACCCTTTGATCGTTTGGTTGTTTTCGGCATACCTATGCAAGGAATGGTGTGCTAAACAATGTTGATAAGGTATGTTGTTGTTTCCACACGCTTCTCCAGTTTTGTGCTTTGATTTGTTTACCAAATTTCTACTGCAAGTTCCTACTGCAACACGCCATGCTTGTGCTTTTGATTTATTTCAACTGACGTGGTCTCCAATATTCTTCCCACTACAGCATGTTGTGTTTGTGTACTTTTCAGGATGTGAAGCAGAACCTTTAAAAATTTAATATGTGCATTAATTTGAGAGCAAATGTAATTTGTCTGTAGTTTATGTTTTAGACACACAAAAATCATGAGTGATTTGAACAATTTATCAAATGACTCCACAGTTTTCTTGAAGTTTATTACTGGGCTAGGTGCAAATATGGATGTTCATTAGGTTTTGTTTTTGAATTGCATGTTTTAGGGGTTGAAGGTTTGCGCATCAGATAAATTTCTTGCACCACCTATGCTGGCTGCACTGAATATGACATATTTTTCTGTCTATGAGCCTTTATTCTGGTACTGATGAAAAGCATTTTTTAGTCAAAAAAGTTTGATTCAGTAGGTATCTCTAATCAATTTTTGGGATCAATTTGGCACCATCTTTGATTTTGATCACGTTATGATAAATTTTTAAATTGGCATGGTGTTTCCAATTTCCTACTGCAGTTTCCATCCATTCTTTACTTTAAAATTTTCATTTGCACATTATTTTTTAGTTTATATCCTGTGTGTACCATTGCAATACATTTATCATTTCAGATTTTTTGATTATGTCTTATTTTTTACTAACATGGTTTGCTTAAAATCTTCAATTGCTTTTTTAGATAAGCCTATGACTTATTCCTTCCCCCTTTAAAATCCTGGGTTCCTTTTCTGCATTCTGTTTTCATACAGACACTCATGCTGATAAATTGTTGTAAATGTTCAATAGGAGATGAAATCTGTGTAGTTTTGGAGAAATTTGCTGCTATAAAGGACTTTCACAAATAATGGTAAATGGGTTTGCTTTCATTATTTTGTATTCCAAATGTCCAAACTCTGAACTTTCTTTGGGGGAACTTTCTCCGCAGAAGGTAAAGATACGACCACTTCTTTGACTATAGGTCTGAAAAACCTTTGGCAATGTATCTGTACTTAAATTTTTAGTTTGTGAATTCATTTTTAGATTATATTTGCTGAAATATGCTGCAAATTTTCCATTCAGCATCATAGATCCGATATGGAAACCAAATGGCCTATTATGAGATCTATCTCTTAATACCTTTTCCATTTTGCAATCTCAGTTATACATTCCATGGATTTTGAATTTTGAAATCAAAATAAATATCTTTCGTTGTTGTAGACTTGCAGTTGTTATTGGATAATCACTAATGCATCATGCAGAGTTTTCGCACTTCTGAATTTCTTTTGTGCACGCATAACGACTTGGATTGAGAAACATATTTATCTCAGCTACTATTCTTTACACTTCTACTAATCATAGCTATTTTTGAATTTGTAATTGGTCCCAATTTTCAGAATACTGTATTATCTTTGTCCAGAACCCAATATTATGAACTGCTTTGTGATCTATTTGTGTCTTTTTTCGCTGCTTCATTGATTATGTGCAATAGTTCATCTGAATTGTGAGAGTGAGAATGACATATGAAGAAACTCGAATATTTCATATGGGTCCAAGTTCATAATGGGATATTGTTGTCTGCTTGAGTCTACTATTTATCTATAGAGTGTACCATAGTTACAGAGGGAGTTATCTTAAAGAGAAACAAAACAAAACAAAACAAAAAAAAAACAGTATATTTTAGGGTGAAAATGAAGTGTACATGTGGGAAATATATGAAGAAAATGTTTTATTTCTCTCTGTATAATTATAATTGGAAGAAGATGAGAGGAAAATTATGTATTCGTTAAGTATAGGAAAGGGAGTTGAATACAAACAATGGAACACTAATCTGTATGTTGTTTTAATTTCTGCTGCAGTAACTTGAGCTGGAAAAAGGAACAAGATGACCTCATAATCTGTGCTTATGACAATCTGCACTTGTTAACATTATCGGAACTCAGCGAGAATGTTATACCATTAATCTTTCTTCATGTACTCTATATTTGATGATTTACATGTTCTCTTTGTTTGCTTAATTATGTATATCCTCTTACAACATTTTTGGTTTGCATTTGATGAGAACCTCATTTTTGGTACCGGTAGCTACAGATGTGGTTGTTGGCTCTTCTAATAACACTTAGCATACCTAAAGTTGAGTCATGTCTTTCAGTTCCTTTGTGTTGGTGCTTCCAAAATTTGCATCTTGCCATGCCTCAATTTATTTTTTATTTTTTATTTTTTATTCTGTTTTTGCAATAAAGTAGTTATAGTTTAAATGATACTAGGTTAATTATTTATTTATTTTTTTTATCATATTAAGCATCTTAATTTTTCTTTTTTTTCTCTTACACTGCTTATATCAGGTATGGCAATGGTAACAAGAAGAATATTGTTTCCTTATATTGGCAAAGGTATTGGTGAATTTAGTTAGCACTGATCATTCGAAGTTGCTATTTATACTTGTGAATGGAAGAGAAGACGGGTTCATTTTATATTTTGAATGACATATGTTTTATACTATATATATATGCATCTATATTTCTTGTTAGTTTAATTATTTGTACTTATAGCTTATCTACTTCAACCCATAATAATAATGCAGTAGTCAAATTTCATGTGTGTTCAAGGTTGCTCACCAAGAACTTTAAGAGAACACTTATAAATAGGACTTATTATTCATGGAAATGAAGCTGAGTACTCATTTGTATTTGTATTCAGATGTTTTGGTTACCAAAATGTTGGAAAGAAACTCCTAAGCTTTGCAAAATAATATCAATTTTGAAGTATAACCCTTAAATTTGAAATATTTTTATATGAAAATTATAGCTTTTAATATTATATATTCTAAATTTAAAGGCACTATGCTAAACGTGGTTAAATCTAATTACATATTCATTTTTCAACTACTTTTTGAGCTTTATAGGGCACCACACTTAGAGCGGTGAAACCCAACTAACTATTGATCTTGAGATTGAGAAAACTTGCGAAAGCTATATTGCTACCTATCAATCTTGAGATTGACAAAACTTGCAAAAGGTTGAAGAAAGAAGCTCATAAATGACGCCAGGGCGCTATTGACAGTGTTCTGCCTGGCCAAGAAGATAGTGGATCCAAATCAGTATCCAAAGCTGAAACTAAGTCTGCTACATATTCTGAGATGGGAGACAGAGAAGAACAACACAACAGAGAAGAAGGAAGGGATGTAAGGAACCCTGATCCTCCTGAGAGGGAACTCACTCTGAAGGAACTAAGCAGCCACGACACCGAGGATGAGCCTTCAGCAATTGTAATTCCGAATGTCACAGGCAAATTCCAACTCAAATCTAGTTGGTTGAGTAAGTTGCCTAAGTACCGTGGTAGGCCAGGAGAGGACCTCCACAACTTTTTGAGTGAGTACATCAAGGGGTGCAAGGTGGGTAAATTACCAACAGGAGCCACTGTGGAGCAGCTCCGAATCGTGGCATTCCCTTTTGTACTGATAGGTGAAGCCAACATGTGGTTCTCTTCCCTAGAGCCAAACTCCATCACTACATGGGGGGAGATGAAGGAGGTTTTCCTTAAAAATTACTTCCCAGCCACGAAGACTAATGCAGTGAAAAAGGAGATAAGTGGGATCAGAAAATATTATGATGAGTCCCTTCGCACCTTTTGGCTCAGATTTAAGCAATTGTATGACAGTTGCCCAAACCATAGGTACTCTGATGGTGAATTACTGCAGTTCTTTTACCACGAAATGACGGATGCCGAGTGGATGCACATGGATTCTGCCAGTGGTGGAGCATTTCTTAATAATACTCCTTCAATAATAATAAACGTATCAATAGTTATATATATGATAATTTGTTTTAATGAACTTCATTTAAAAATGATGAGTGTTTTCATTTGGACGGCAGAGTTAAATTAAAGCTTCTATCTTCAAGCTCTATTTTTCCTTTTTAGTCTTATAATTAGCTGTTAGCTCGAATTCTTATAAGAAAATAAAATTTATTTGTAGTATATATTTCAAAACCTAATGAGGGTGTGAATTTCTGTGTAGGTGTTTATAAATTTTTGTGATGAAAAATAACATTTATTATTATTGTCACTCGGGAGGTGAAAATGTTGTTTCTTTTGATAGTTCCATTATATATGAAGGAGATCTAAAAATTTTCACAATGCAATGACCTTAGGAATTTGTAGATGGTGTTTTTGAAAAATTAGCTCTTGATCGATCCCATTAGTATAGTGATACATTTCACTGTGAAGTATGACTACAACAACTTATTTTGATGAACGATGACATGGATTTTCAAGCATTGAGAAACTTGAATGATGATTTTGCCCATGCATACGTGACATGTGCAGAAAGAGAACTTGCGCCCTCATCTCATATTCACAATAGCCTGTAAGTATCTCAAACTTTATGTGGTGTTTTCAAATTTTTAAACCTTTAAATATTAAATATTTATTTCCAAATTATGCATGATATCTTAGTTGGGAAGTTAGTAGTTTTAAGTTTTCATTGCAGGTTATTAAATGATTCTTCCTATGGTTGATAAACCCGTCGTAGGATTATCAAATGCAGTAAAAATACTGTTAAAAACCTGCACCAATTTAGCTAAATAAAAGGTAGCACAGCAGAGTACAGGGTCGATCCACAGAGACGGCAAATTCAACACAATTTCCAATTAATATGCAAATTAACCAGACTTGACTAGCAGTCACCTTTTGTGTCTCCTAGAGACCTTGAATTTGTAGAAATGTGCAATAAGCAAAACCAAATATGCAAAATAGATTAAGAATCAATTAAGAAGAATATCCTAGCATTATGCAATCCACCTTAACCGTATGCATGCAATCATAAACCCCTTTTACTATCTAATTATCCTATGTCGTTTCAGTTATAGATTACCGCGAGTCCCCGCAATCATAATCCAGTTCTCCCTTAATGAATCGATAACCCCCGTAAGTCCCCACAGTCAAGGTTATTTCCCTATCTAGTTTAATTAACAGGCCGCGAGTCCCCGCAATCACCGTATTAACTAAGCTAGAAGCATTAAGAATAAGAAGAACCCAAAACCAGTAACCCCCCTCGACGATGCTCAAGAGATTACTACCCAATTAAACCTGTACTACTCGGCCGGTAGTCGTGCCACTCACTGGCCCTACCAGATCTATATTAAGGTGATCAGACTTAATACGACCTTAGTTTTTAGACATATAAACACAGGCAATTATGGAACTAGTTAATTAGACTGGAATTCATGCTTTGGTTTCATACATGCAATGGTTAAGGTTTCTCACATAATACTAGAATAAGAGAATTTAGCTACTCATAGAATTAAACATCTCACGAAATAAGATTAAAGCAGCCATGAAATGAAGGCAAGGATGGAATATGAAAAAGAGATACTTTACTGAATATTGCTATTGGAGACTCTTCCCGTTTGGGCAATGGGTAGCCTGCCGGAAGGAACTCTCAAATAAAATAGAACTACTGCTAGAATAATGTATCGTGAAATTCTAACTCTATCAGAACTAAAGAAAGAACTCTACGTGAATAAAGAATGGAAAATTAAAATGAATACTGAATGCAAATCTGAATGCCTTCTACCTAGAGAGTACCCCTATTTATAGAGAGGAAAACAACCATCTCTCAGTAAAAATATCCCATCAGTTAAGGAGTAAAGCAATCTTTGACAAGGTCAGCACATCACTTAGATAAAGGAAACAACCGATTGATTTTCTGGAGATTCTTCTGGAACTTCTGTTTTTAACTTTCACTGCAGTAATTTCTGAAACCTTCTAGAAATTTAGCTTTTACTTCTACTGCAGTAATTTCTGAAACCTTCTAGAAATTTAACTGCTCTACTGGGCTTCAGTTTTCTCCTTCTTTTTGGGCCACAACCCGTGTGACATTCTACCCGAACATCTCTTGCTCCAAAATCCTTGTTTTAGAGTCTTTCCTCCTTATTTGGGCTGTTCTCTAAACCTGCCATAAAACACTAACAACTTGGGCAAAAGCGCGTGAGAACTGCCTTCAAAGATGCTAAAATAATAGTCCAAAACTGGTCAGATCATATCCCCACACTTGAATGACACTTGCCCTCAAGTGTGAGGTGAAGAATATAACATAGCTCCTCCCTTAAGCATTCATCTCACAACAGTTCCACGAAAGAAAGAAAAAAAACAAAACAGCCAACACGACTCACAAAGAACAAGAACAGAATAAAAGACAAACTGACTCTATGACTTGACACACAAACTTCTGCCTCATTCCTTCTACTGGATCCTACTCACATCACAAAATTCAGTATCACATTCAGGTGCATGCAATTTAACACTTTCCAAAAAACCATCCTTCAGAAGCCCAACACAAAATATGCAATAATTCCCACAACTGCACTCTATGGTCTGTAATTCACACCCTCACTTTTTCACAAGAAAAAAAATTCAGGATAAAATTAAATCCTAATCTAGCCAGAATCATACATGCTTGACAGCCGACCATCGCCACAGTATAAGAGGAATAGACACACGGCAGTTAAGAAACAACCTTCAAATCATGGGACGCAATGTAAAGCTAGGGTTCGAACACTTGGACAGATCCTAAGGGTTCTAAGCCACCTGTAAAAAAAAAAACATTAAACCCAGTGTGTTTAACAAAAAAGAACAATTACTGCTGCACTCTTTTCCAGATTACTACCCCGTCTCTGTTTGGGGAATCGGTTGCCTGCCCTGTTCTCAGAATTTCACTACTTCATGGAATATCCTGCTTCTCAATCAAACAACTCACAATAACAAAGACTAGAACCCTTTATTAAGCTCTTCCCACTTAATTCGTCTCAGTTCCATGCATTTTTGCTTTTAAACTTCAGAACTGACAAATTTGATTTTTCTTTCATTTTTTTTTCAGAGCTTCTTTTCAAGTTCCAGTACACTTTTATACTCTTCAAATATTTCCATGACTTCACAATACAGAACAGGTCACCTTCTTTAATAACAAACACTTAAACATCACAGCAAGGCATACACACTGGGGGGTGAAAAAGAAGCTTAATCAAGAATTGGCTAGGCTCTTTTAGTGACTTCAAACGAACTTGTAAACAAGGCTTCAACTTGGCTTCTAAGGATATAAACTGGTAAGTTCAGAATTTAAGCCAAAAAAGGGTCAATCCTAAGAAGGTCCCCTATCCTCCCGCCATGCACTATTCATACCATCTTACTAGTCAGGCCGGCAAACAAATGATTCTCATAGAACATTCAGGCTCAATACAGTGGCTTAAAAGAAAGGGAAATACATGCATATTTTGATTAGCTAGCGAAGGATTTCTCAATTTAACACTTCAAAATTCAGCATGCACACCTCATGTAACACCTCACTTATGTTGCTTATTTCAGATCCAGTTCAATCACAAGGCAAAGACTCTCACCAAATTCATATTCAAAAAATAAAAATAAAAATAAGAAAATAAAATTTCAAAAACACACAAAACATCCCCACACTTAAACAATTGCTTGTCCTCAAGCAACTACAATAAGAGCAGGGAAAATGACTGACAGACCGACTGACACATATAACAAACACAATCAAACTTTCAAAGATGATGCAGGGGAACTAAAACTTGCCTGGGCAGATTATTGGACTAGGTAGTCCAACATTGTCCAGAAAGCAAAAAAAATTCCGACAAGTACCTGCACATTCTGCAAAATAATTCAGCCAGAAAAGTGTGACTAGAAAACAAACTAATGAAAATAAATAAATAAATAAAAATAATAATAATAAAAAAAAACGAAAGAAAACCGAAATAAAAATGAAAAGAAAAACAAATTGGGTTGCCTCCCACTAGCGCCTTTCTTTTAAGTCTTTGGCTAGACTCAGCTTAGCTTCTCATTATTAGTTAGGACAGCTCCACAGTGAAGTTTCTTCCACTGTTCGAATCTGGCCCCTCGCCTAGTAACTTCACTTTATCAACTTTGGTGGGTGTACTAAGCCATGTCTTTGTATTGCTTCTTTTTCGCACCTTGGCTTTGACACACCCTTTTGCAGAATTTTGGTCCTTTTGATAACCTGGAGGTTCCTCCAAGTTAAGCGTTAAGGCCTTTCCATCACTTATATTCTGTCTCTTGAAATCAGTCAAACCCCGAGGGAGAATCTTCTCTTCCTTGTCCTGCAAAAAGTTGGTCTCAAAGATTCTTGGACAAGAGGGTTATACAGCTCAACACTATTCACAACCGTTTGTGGACTTTTCATGGTATCATCGATGCTAAAAGTATGCTTTTCACCACAATGATCCAAACGGATAGAGCCATTATACACATCAATTACTGCCTTAGCAGTTTTCAAAAATGGGCGACCCAACAATACACCAGCAGATTCTTTGGCCGGATCATTATGCATCTTAATCACATAAAAGTCAGCAGGATAAACAAAGGAATTTACGCTCACCAAAACATTCTCAAGTACACCTTCAGGGTGCACACATGACCTATCTGCTAGTTGTATTCCTACCTTTGTATCCACAAGCTTAACACCAGATAAAGTCTCATAAATTGACAAAGGCATAACATTAATGGCAGCACCAAGGTCACACATAGCATGCTTTATTTTTCTATTTCCAATTATGCAAGGTAAAGAGAACATACCTGGATCCTTGATTTTGGGGGGAGCTTTTTCTGAATAACTGCCGAGACATTCTCTCCTAACACCACCTTGCTCGCCCCTCTTGGCTTCCCTGCCATGAATTCCTTCAGAAATTTCCTGACTGTGGGAAGCTTAATTGCCTTAAGGAATGGAAGGTTGACCTCCATTTTTTCGAAAACCTCCAAGTAGTCAATCGAGTCCTCCTTTATTTTCCTTGCCTTGGGTCGCAAGCTATTTGGGAATGGCGGCACAGGTTTATACACATCCTTGCTAATTGTAACTGGAGTGGGGCTCTTCTCAGGTTCAGGATCGGAGTCTACAATGATCGGCTCCTCAAATTCTACTGTATTTGAATTTCCAGCATCCTGAACACCTATCGGTTTGGGAAAATCGGCCCCTGCTAACTGTGATTTCTTAATTACAGGCTCCAGAATTTTTCCACTTCTCAACTGGATTTCATTCACGTTCTCTTTGGGAGGAACTTGTACTGGGAAAGGCAAATGACCTTGGTTCCCCTTCAACTCCTGCATGGATGCCGATAGTTGGGACAAAATTCCTGTTATCTTTTCCATAGTAGTTCTTTGCTCCTTCTGTTGCTCGAACAACTCTCCGATGGCATCTTCCACCATCCTGCCACTCCTTTGTGGCTGATTCTGACTTGGATTCTGAAAATTCCGCTGCTGGGGTGGTTGGTATGGTGCCCCTTGATTCAAACTCAGTCTAGATACTGAATTTTCCAGTTTTGGTTCCCGTACCTTTGTTATTCCTAAACTTATTGCACTTATATTTTCCATACGCGAAACCTGCACTTGAGAAGGTAATTTCCCTTGGTTTCCCTTCAACTCTTGTATGGAACTTGACAGTTGAGATAGAATTCCTGCAATTCCGTCGAGGGCAGTTGACTGTACCTTCTGTTGCTCAAAAAGATCTCCCACTGCTTCCTCTATGGTTCTGCCACCCCTTGGTTGATTATTCTGATTCTGAAAATTCCTTTGTTGGGGTGGCCTGTACACTGGTCCAGTATTCCTGACATTCTGATTGTTCCCTGCATTCGGAAATGGAGCTTTCTGATTGGCTTCTGACTTGAAAGGCACCTGAACTCCTTCTTCTGGATTCTTCCAACCAAAAGCTGGATTGTCCTTCCATCCTGAATTGTAGGTGTTAGAGTAGGGGTCCCTTCTTGACTGATTTCGATTCCAATTTCCATTATTATTCCAACTTCCGGCAGCATTGACGGACTCCTCCTGCACAAGGTTGCAATTTTGTGAAAAATGCCCTTGATTCCCACAGCACCCACAAACAATTTCTTCCTGGCTGCTACTGGATGGGGTTGCAAGTTGTGCTACCAGCGCAGATTGCTGGACTACCAAAGCCGTCAATTTCTCCACAGTGGAAGCAATCTGGTTCAGCTTCTCGTCACTGGAATCATCAACAAATCTCACTTCAGCCTGCCGTCTGGTCGATCGGGAGGGTTCCCCAAACTGACTCCTTGACTCAATAGTATCCTCGATCAGTTTCTTGGCCTTGGTTACTGTATTGTTCTGGAATGCTCCATTGCTGGCTGAGTCCATATGGTTCCGGTCATTGGTGGTCATCCCATGGTAAAAATACTGAAGTAGTTGTGCTTCTGAGTACTTGTGATTTGGGCAACTCTCCACCAGTTCGTTGAATCGTATCCAGTAATTTCCAAGGGACTCATCAGCTTCTTGTTGAATGCTGCTTATTTCCTTCATGACCAGATTGGTTTTGGTCGAAGGAAAATACTTCTTCAGGAACAGCTCCTTCATCTGCTTCCAAGTGGTAATGGAATTTGGTGGTAATGAGGAAAACCACCGATTTACTGGACCTGTCAGGACATAGGGAAAAGCCACCAACTTTAGTTGATCGATGGTGGCTCCAGTTGGTAGGCGCCCCACCTTACAGTTCTTCACGTACTCGGCAAGGAAATTGTGAGGATCATCTCTAGCACCCCCATGGAATTTTGGGATGCCATTAAGCCAGCCATTCTTGAGTGGAAAGCCATTGGGCAGTTCTGGAGTGACTACCGCAGAGGCTCTGTCGTCAATGTCTTGATTGCTCAATTCCTTCAATGTGGGTTCTGGTGGTGGCCCTCTTTGTTGTTCTTTACCTCCGTTCCTTTGTCTGTCTTCTTGTCTATCTCCCATGATATCAAATTCAAGTTCAGAACTTGAATATTCTGCTTCAAAACTACCGTCCGTTTGTTCAATCGGTCGGTTGACAGACTCTGCTTCAGAACTACCGTCCGTTTGCTCACCCGGTCGGTTGACCGTTTGTTCTCTCAGTCGGTTGATAGATTCTGATACTGCAAGCTTACGTAACCGTGCTTCCTTGGCTAAGCGTTTACAAGTCTTTTCAATCTCTGGATCACTCAGTAATACAGGTTTTGAAGACCTGCTCATACACAACAAGAAAACACCAAGCACATTAATAGGAAAAAGAATTTAAAAATTGTAACCGTCCCCGGCAACGGCGCCAATTTGATAAACCCGTCGTAGGATTATCAAATGCAGTAAAAATACTGTTAAAAACCTGCACCAATTTAGCTAAATAAAAGGTAGCACAGCAGAGTACAGGGTCGATCCACAGAGACGGCAAATTCAACACAATTTCCAATTAATATGCAAATTAACTAGACTTGACTAGCAGTCACCTTTTGTGTCTCCTAGAGACCTTGAATTTGTAAAAATGTGCAATAAGCAAAACTAAATATGCAAAATAGATTAAGAATCAATTAAGAAGAATATCCTAGCATTATGCAATCCACCTTAACCGTATGCATGCAATCATAAACCCCTTTTACTATCTAATTATCCTATGTCGTTTCAGTTATAGATTACCGCGAGTCCCCGCAATCATAATCCAGTTCTCCCTTAATGAATCGATAACCCCCGTGAGTCCCCACAGTCAAGGTTATTTCCCTATCTAGTTTAATTAACAGGCCGCGAGTCCCCGCAATCACCGTATTAACTAAGCTAGAAGCATTAAGAATAAGAAGAACCCAAAACCAGTAACCCCCCTCGACGATGCTCAAGAGATTACTACCCAATTAAACCTGTACTACTCGGCCGGTAGTCGTGCCACTCACTGGCCCTACCAGATCTATATTAAGGTGATCAGACTTAATACGACCTTAGTTTTTAGACATATAAACACAGGCAATTATGGAACTAGTTAATTATACTGGAATTCATGCTTTGGTTTCATACATGCAATGGTTAAGGTTTCTCACATAATACTAGAATAAGAGAATTTAGCTACTCATAGAATTAAACATCTCACGAAATAAGATTAAAGCAGCCATGAAATGAAGGCAAGGATGGAATATGAAAAAGAGATACTTTACTGAATATTGCTATTGGAGACTCTTCCCGTTTGGGCAATGGGTAGCCTGCCGGAAGGAACTCTCAAATAAAATAGAACTACTGCTAGAATAATGTATCGTGAAATTCTAACTCTATCAGAACTAAAGAAAGAACTCTACGTGAATAAAGAATGGAAAATTAAAATGAATACTGAATGCAAATCTGAATGCCTTCTACCTAGAGAGTACCCCTATTTATAGAGAGGAAAACAACCATCTCTCAGTAAAAATATCCCATCAGTTAAGGAGTAAAGCAATCTTTGACAAGGTCAGCACATCACTCAGATAAAGGAAACAACCGATTGATTTTCTGGAGATTCTTCTGGAACTTCTGCTTTTAACTTTCACTGCAGTAATTTCTGAAACCTTCTAGAAATTTAGCTTTTACTTCTACTGCAGTAATTTCTGAAACCTTCTAGAAATTTAACTGCTCTACTGGGCTTCAGTTTTCTCCTTCTTTTTGGGCCACAACCCGTGTGACATTCTACCCGAACATCTCTTGCTCCAAAATCCTTGTTTTAGAGTCTTTCCTCCTTATTTGGGCTGTTCTCTAAACCTGCCATAAAACACTAACAACTTGGGCAAAAGCGCGTGAGAACTGCCTTCAAAGATGCTAAAATAATTGTCCAAAACTGGTCAGATCAATGGTCATTTTTGCAATACAACATCTGGAATATGGAATGATAGTATTATCGATCGTGTGTAAGTTTTTGAAGATGCTAACTCTTTTCTTGTTGTTATATACAAGTATTCACTTGCCTATAGGTTTTCGTACAAGTTGACGTACAACAAGCCAGGTTACTTAAAAATTAAGTGTGCAGTTGATGGGTATCCTTGGAAAATATCGGCATCGAGGGATGGAAACACAGAGTATGTTTCTATTAGAAAATTTGAAAAAATCCATACCATTCAGTTGAAGATTTAATCTAATTTAAACCAAAGTATGATTCTAAATTGATGGGTGAAATATTTATGAACAAAATATCTAGTGTTCCATCTTATTTACCTTGAAAAATCTGCAGATAAAAGAGAAGGCAAGGTTATTCTGGGATGGTAATGCTGAAGACTCTTACAAGATAATTCGATACTTGGTATTGCAATAGATTCATAAAAGTGATCACATACAGTTTGACTTCTTAGTTACATTATGATAATATATGGCCCATTTAAGAAATTCTTTGTCTCTTATGGTTGTTCAATTTGTGGATTTCATATTAGATGAGCAGACCATACAAATGAACTATGCTATTTGCATTATCCATAGATGCCAATAATGGTTAGAGAATGAAAAAGATTTGTTTTGGTTTTTAAACCATGTTACAAGTGTAGAGCATGATTAGGAAGTGGTAATTATATCTGATAGAAATCTTGCTATATTGACTAGCGTAAATACATTATTTGGAGAAGTAAATCATGCGCATTGCTATAGGCATTTTCAAGATAGTTTTAGCTCATTCATCAACAAAAACTCAAATTTTAGGTTGGATAGTGCAGCAAAAAAATGTGCACATAAGTTACTCGATGAGATAGCATATGCGAGAACTGGAAATGGCTATGAAAAGTCTTTAAACAAGTTGTTTGATTTTCAGCCATTATTGCATCAATGGGTCGTAGAAAACAAACCTGAACATTCTAGTAATGCCTTATTTAGTAAACCACGTTGACATTGGTTAAACAGTAACAATATTGCTGAAAGTTTTAATGGTCGGATAGGTGAAGCAAGGTTATTGCCTATTGGAAAATTGATGCAGGCTCATGCTACAAAATATTCTCAACTAGTGCTTAACAAAGTGAATGATTTTCATACTTGGAAGCAATGCATTAGGTGAAGGATTGAGGACAAACTTAATTAAAATATTAAGTTGGGAGAAGGATTACAGGCATCGCTGAGGCCTCTTCTTGAGTTTGATAGGCGTACATGTTTAGAATGACAAACAACTGGAATCCCTTGTCGGCATGCTTGTTGCTTGAGCGTCAGAGTCTAAATGTTTATGACTACGTTGATGGTTGGTAGAAGAAAGAGCTGTAGGAAAAATTATATTCTGAATTATTGACAGGTATTCCAACTATTGACATGCCATTACTAGATATTGCAAATGAGCATGAAGGTTGTGTTGAAGGTTCTTGTTCCAAATGTGGCTTGGTTCCGCCAAAGACTATGAGGCCTCTTGGAGAACAACAGAGGAAAGGAATTGAGTCTCAGTTTGTAGAAAAAAGAGTTTTTCGTTGTTCACGTTGTCACAATGTTGATCACAATCGTTCCACCTATAAAAAGGAAATATGACTTGGTTCTTTTTTTTTCTTTTTCTGTTTTGATTACATAGGATTTACAGTCATACTATTTTTATTAGCTGGACATTAAAGTTATTAAATATTATATTGTTTTGATCATTTTTATGTTATATTATATTGGCAAATATCTTATTAAATGATGAAATTTGTAGGGGTTTTGGACGTGGTATTGTTCAAGCATAATTTTTATTTAATTTTTGTGTGCAGTTAATATTATTGAATCCTAACAAGATTCTTTGGTTTTCTTTTTTTTTAATTTGTTTTTTTAGATGACAGTAAGATAAATATCGAAAAAGTGTAAGTGAAGTTACAAGTATACCTTCTTTCTTTTAATTCAGCAAGAGAAGCTGAATATGGTGTTGAAGAAAAAAAAAAAAAAAAATGGTGTTGAAGAATTGAGATACACATCTAAACCCATTTAAGCTTCATTTTTGTTGTCTCTACCAATGACTTTTGATCTGTAAAATAATGTCCATATACATTGCTGAAGAAAAACAATACCACAACCAACTACATACACACACGATTAGAAAAACAATTACTAAAAGTTGAAGAACTCTGTCAAGAGTCTTAAATGTTCAAGAGAAAAAACAAAAATAGCAAATATAGAAGATAGAGAATTTAAGGAAAGAGGAATTTTATTCATCTGATTTCTTAACATACAATATACGCGTACTCACGTTTATTTACAAGCACAATGAACAATGTACTCATCTAGTATCAGTCTAGGGCCTTTGATATGAAGCTTTCAATGATGACCAATTAGAACAAGGGTAAAATACAGTTTTCCCTTTGTGCTTTTACAGAAGAGACAGTTTTCTCCTTGTGTTTTTACAGAAGAGACAATTTTTCCTTATTCTTTTAAAACTCCCAATTACCCCCTTATGGTTATGGACTAAAATGTCCATTAACCAAAAAGTTAACTTTAACAGTATTCAGGCAAAATTCCAAAAATACCCATGATAAGAAACAAAAATGATTTCTCACCGGACGGATTTCATGAACATGTCGTCGGAAAAATCAAGTTTTTCCATTCAGTCCAAACCCAATTTCTACCAGACCCCAAATCACCGCCTCTTCTTGCTGGACAACACAACCAATCCTATTAGTCCAGATTTACTTGTTAAACATAAAATTCATCATGTCTCTTCGGTTAAATGAAAACGAATGTCAAAATCCAATCTGATATTGAAAAAGGAAAATTCCAGATTCATAGCATAAAGAAGCTACTTTCGAAGAAAAGTTATGTCACCCAAGATACCAATCAAAATTAAGGACATCATAGAAATTATCTTGATCAAATTTTAAAACCATTAATGTTGTCTTCAAAATTAACCCATTTGAACAAAGCCACTCCAAATTCAATAAGATACAAACTCAAATTTCTCCCCAAATTCTAGACCAAAAGCAAGAAGAAGAGGGTAACAGAGGCAGCCAAAAGAAAACGGATTTAGCGCACAAACAGAACCAACAAACTTTTACACAATTTATATGAGCGACAGAGGCAACCTCCCTTTTGAACGGTACGGGCT
This sequence comes from Leptodermis oblonga, assembly GCA_016801395.1. Taxonomy (NCBI): domain Eukaryota; kingdom Viridiplantae; phylum Streptophyta; class Magnoliopsida; order Gentianales; family Rubiaceae; genus Leptodermis; species Leptodermis oblonga. The sequence goes on from CM028754.1 coordinate 26,545,187, forward strand.
GTGCAGAGGATAAATCAACAGCAACGGCAGCGTTAGGCAGTCACGGGACCTGTGGAGCGCCGCTGTTCTTTTGATTTCTGTTTTGAATACCTTCCTATATCTAGGGTTAATTTGGGGAATAATAAAGTGACGTCATCTAAATTGTTCCCTCCACTCTTAATTTTTTCTGTTAATGGATATTTTAGTCCAAAACAACAAGCCACAAGGGAGTAATTGGGAATTTTAAAAGAACAATTGTTGGTGTTTTAGTAAGTTCGTTAATTTCCCAAATATTTTTCCTCCAAGTTAGAGCTTCCACTTTGGGAATCCTTGTGTCCTTTTCTTTCAAAGGTTCTAACTGTTGTTCAATACTTTTATTTTTCTCTAAGCCAGCGTGAACAATAATCAGTTTATAGTTTTTTTTTTTTTTTTATTTTAAATTTCGTTTTCCATCTCTATGGTGACATTTTCCTCCTCATGGCCCCCAATCAAATCAGAAATTAACTTTTGTGCTCTTCAGGAACAACCTGCTTCAATTCAGCAAATCCATGTGAGATTTCGTTAGATCCAAATGTGGGACTACATCAAATATGGAGCCCTTATACATATTGCCCTTTACAGCATTTAATTTCATCGTATGTTTCCTAACTCATCTCCTTCCTTGCAAATGCATATTTCAAAACGCTCATGACCTTTATACCCCCCTCATTATCACAATAATTTGCAAAGAAAATGATGAGAGCAGTCTCAAAATCTTACGGGTCTAATTTGGGTGTCTTTGGAACTTGGTCATATAACCATGAATATCACTTATGAAACAGACAACTCTCAGCTTTATGGATTTTGGATCTTCAGCTACACTTTTTAAGCCTTTCATGGTTGGGTCTGTAAGTTTGTCTCAAATGGGGTTTACCTTTGTAGGTTTAAGTGATTTTGGGAGTTGGGGAATGACATTAGACATTTGTGTCGACCCCCCTTCTTAACAACAAGATACATTACCCCTTGTTAAATAGTAGAATTATCCAACATTTAGATATTCCAAGGTGAAAATGGAACACATTACTCTAAACACCCTGAACCATTCACAAGTTTTTTTGAGTAACAAAAGGTTCTCCGTGGTTTGTGTTTATATGTTTGACTAACACTAATGGTGATATCGAAGCGATTCTAGCCGAGCTTTGGAGTGTACAAACTCTGTTCATATATTAATCGAGTCTAAATTATTTTCGTGTTTGTTTATTTATTAAATAAACTAGTTTGAGCTAAGTTTTACCCAAATGCAGACGAGGCAGAGCTTTATTTGTGAACATCTGTGTTTATTTTCTCCCGTCGTTAGTCAATGTGAAATGATAGTATTTGGTTTATTTAAAATATTACGAAACTTTATATAAATATATATTGCTTAACTGAAACCCATATATACTGAAAAATGGGCTTGGACAACTATTCTATAAAAAAGCTTTTATTGCAAAAAATAGTTAAAATTAGGTGTTTGAATTAACTATTTCAGAAAATATTTACGTATATCATTTTAATGTAATTTTAAATGTTATTAAAGAGATCGATGTCTCTCTCTTACACACACATAAATGATCAGTGTGCCTTAATTACAAAATATTATAAAATAATGAGAACTTTTCTATATCTTTTGATATGTATCTTAAAACTATTTCTTAAAAAACTTTTTGTAAAATGTGTTCCCCAACACCTATTTAACTTAGTTTATATTTATCAAGTACAACAGATCCCTTTTTTTATTTTGGTTTAGTTTTAATAATATACAAAAATTATATTAAAATAAATATAAAATTGTAGTATACTTAGGGGGAATATTTTAGAGATCTCTCATCTAGTATGGCTCCCCTCATAAAGGAGGTGCAGAGATCTTATAAATACAAAGGAATAAATGTTGAAAAATATCACATGCATTAATTGTGTAAGTTTGAGAAAATTAAATGAGAAGCACAGTAAATATAAAATTAAATGCCAAAAGAAACCCCTATATTTCGAAGTGAATGTTCTCATTTCATCACATATAAGTCACCAAATTTAAAATAAAAAAAAAATGTCCCCCCTTCCTTAATTGCTATAACAAATTCAAGAGAGAAAAATTTTCACTTCAGCCTACCCAAGTTATACATATGATCGCATCCTCCAGGTTTCCGAGCCATTAGATTAATTGTGTTCACGTCCAGGTTTCGCCCCCACATTCTCATAATCACATAAGAACTCGATCACTTTCTGCAAGCACGGCTGCAGAACAAGTCTGTCCCATGCAATTTCCATTTCCGTTTCCTTTCCTTTCATACGGTTTTCGAACACCTCCGTGGCGTCGATGCGCTTAATTTCCCACTGCCGCTCGCCCTTCAACCTCCGAATCTTCTCTTGCTGACGACGAGCTAGCTCGTGCGTATTGCGTTTAATCTCCTCAATTGCTGATGCAAGCAAAATCTCCCTGTTCAGATCGTTCATTTTCTCCTCGGTTCGGAAATACCCGTCTAGTTCAGGAACGCCAATCGCTCGTCGGATCCCCCGATTATAATCCGCTTCATGGTCAAAGATTTGTCGCACTTCTTCAACAAGCCCTGCATAAGATTCACATTTTAATTAACAAAAGACACGTGAAAAAAAGAAAACATGAAAATCGAGGAATGCATATATATATATACCCGCATCCATCATCTGATCGACTCGTTTGGAGATGTAGGAAAACAGAGTAGGTAAGGAAACGTCAATCCAAATGAAGAAACAATCGAATCGGGATTTGAAGTTGATAACCGGGTCCTCCACCAGTGCTTGGATGAAAGAGTTGGATCCACCCACGATGATGGGGACCTGATCAGAATTCACGATTTTTTCTACGGCGGAAGTGGCATCCTTGCAAAACTGATCAACCGTGTAGTCAGAATCGGGGTCTTCCACCACTCCGAGTAAATGGTGGCGGACGCTCTGCTTCTCCTTCGTGGTGATCTTGTTGGTAACGATGTCGAGGCCCTTGTACACTTGGATTTTGTCCGAGTTGATGATCTCTGCCGGAAACTGGGTGGCGAGATCGACAGAGAGCTGTGTTTTTCCCGTTGCTGTTGCCCCAATTATGAACACAACTTTGTTCTTCCTTATTTCACTGAAGGAATCCATGGGTGCCATCTGCAAACCAAGAAAAGGGGGCTAAGTCTAAAGTATGTACGAAAAACGTTAATATAAGTAGGCCTAAATTTTAGACTAGAGCATGAAATTTAAAAAAGAAAAATATATAGGAGACCAAAAGTGTACTCTAAAATTTAAACAATAGGTTTGTGAGACAACTGGGTAAACCTTGTTTAGAGAGAGAAAGAGTAAAGCTTGAGTTTAAGCAGTAGCTAGAGAAATCTCAGGAGGAGGGGAGCAAAGGATTAAATTTTTCTTGAAAAAATATAGGAGACCAAAAGAGCACTCTAAATTTAGACAAGAGGCTTGTGAGACAACTGGGTTAACCTGGTTTACAGAGAGAAAGAGTAAAGCTTGCATTTGAGCGGTAGTAGGTCATCTCAGGAGGAGGGAGCAACCGACCAATTTATAAACCACGATATACAGGGATAAAGTTGGAATTTTACCTCCATATATTAATTATTTACACCATTAACTATAGCGTTGACTAAAGTGTACAGTCTTGCACACATAGGGGGCTTATAATAACCGGAGCTTGCTTTGACTCACGGTCACGAGAAAAATATTGTTTTATGTACAGTTACACATTAATATCCGTTACCAAAATCATAACAATTGAAATAATAATTATTGAGTAAAAAGTCAATTTGTGCATTTATACGAAAATCGGTTACTATAGGCTTGTTCTTTTTGTTTCGTTTTGAAAACGGTTTTGGTTTCAATACTAAATTTAATATATTTTAATCATATTTCATCATTTTTAATACAACTTTTTACTATTTAGCATCTACTTTTTACATTTTTAGTACACTTTTTACATTATAAAACTATTTTTCAAAACTTGTTTTCAAAATCGTTTTCAAAACGCCAAAAAAAGAACAGTCCCTATATTAATTAATATACGCGATTAGTTATAATATGACTAGTTAATTATAATATCAACTTGGCATAGTGTTCGTTGGACGCCACCGCCACACTCGCAGCTCAAGTGCAATGTCGATGGTTCATCCTCGGGGAATCCCGGTCCAGCAGGATACGGTTATCTATTTCGCGATGCTGTGGGGGGCGTCATTCACGCTACCTCGGGCCATCTGGGCATGGGCTCCAACATGAAAGCAGAAACACAAGGTCTCCTCCAGGCAGTGCATTTTGCAGCAGCCAGGGGCTTTAGGGATGTGCAATTTGAATCGGACTCCAAAGTTTTAATTAGCTACGTCACGCATGCTAAGTGGCCATGGCGTTTCGTGAGCTGCCTACAGCAGATTGTACAGATCCCAGGGGAGGAGCAGTACACTTTTCAGCATGTCTATAGAGAGGAAAATTCGCTGGCCAATTGACTGGCCAAGAGAGCAAGTGCCCCTCAGCAATGGGCTACATACACAGAGAGGGAGCCACCAAGGGAGTTTTGGGGGGCTATGTTTCTTAGATAAACAAGGCGTCCCATACGTTAGGGTTGTCCGTCGTTGTTAGGTTCATTTTTCTTGTATTATTAATGTATGCATACTTCATGGACTGCACTCATACACATAACGCTTTGTTCACGATACTATTTTCTGAGGATAAGGCTCATTACGTCCCCCCTCCTTTGGGTGTAATTTTTCTTTTGTTGCGACAAAAAAATAAAAAATAAATAAATGACTAGTGAAGTAATCGAGAAGAGTTTTGCCAGCTTACAGATATTTATATTCCTTTTAATTACTGGGAGCAAGTTTTGACTCACGGTCAAAAATATTATGTCATCCAATTACTATGCATATTTATTTTCGTTTATGCCCATTAGATTGCCTTTAATAACCGCTATCAGATTTAAGGTGGGTGTAATTGCCATCTGCCATTAAATCGGTAATAATCCCTCAGCAATAACCATCAAGCATTGAGCCAGTAACGGTTGTCATTAACTGCTCTATTGAATCACATTCTCATATGTACATGTAACTCCTACCCATTAATACTATATTACCGATACCAGCACATGATTTTCGGTATTCGGTACTAGCAACTTGTTTTCGATCTCCGGTATCGGCACTCTACCAATACCGACAAATTACAGGTATAATATAAATTATAGCCTCATATCAATTAATGAGTATTTTATTCTTTCTCAGTTGAGGCGCCAGTTACATATTCACTTTTAGATACACCAATAACTATTGAGGAAAAAGTCATTGTGTGCATTTATATCAAATATATATATATATATATATATACATTATTGTTCATTCATGTTCTACTCATTTATTTGTATTATATTTGTTGTTGTACCACATTAGAGAATAAAAGTAAATATAATTTCCAAATTAATTAAGATATGTACCAACTCACAATATGATGTTAAATTCTCACAAAATTATTTCTTACATTTTTTGCATTAAAATGTTTAATACAATAGATTAATATGAAGTGAGCATCAATAAACATGATTTTGTATACATCAACTCATATTTTTACACGAAAATTGCACAATTGCCGATATATTTGCATAGCACATGCACAAACTACTTCTATACAACTGAATTAATGAAATAATTTCTTTATAATTAGAAGGAACGTAATAACCCTTAGGCTCCGTTTGGTTGAACGGAATTAGAATTTAATTGAAATTGAAATTCTACAGAATTGAAATTTAGAATTAGAATTGTTCCATTGTTTGGTAGAAGTATAGTTTGATTAGAAATTGAATTGTAATTCTAATTTTTTTGTTTGAAAGCTTACAATAATATGCAAAATTAGAATTCATTTTTAATTTGCAACTCTACTCTATTTTCTACATTAAAGATCTACCTTTTCAACTGATTAATCTCTGAAAATAAGCAAAAATATGTAATCTAACAAACTAGTGGATTGATCATTTGAAAAAAGAATCCGCCAGGAAAACCACACCAATGTTTCATTAGTAAAAGTAAGGCAACGTGCTTATATGAACACTGTCCTTTAATGACACCCATGTCAACATTTTGCTTAGGCACAACTAGAACCCTCCGCTTCGAACAATCCAACCATGAGAGCCTCTTATGCTTAACTCCACTAGTCCCTCTGGGTAAAGGGACTCAGCCTCTGCCCTCTTTACGCCGCCTGGCTGTTCTACGTTGTTGATGTTGTGTACATCGAGCACAAGAAATAAGGCACATTCCTTGTACATTACTGCCCGTAAGTTGTATACATTAATGGACTAAATATACATACATACATACAATGAGAGTTGGAGCATATATAACTGCAGTCAGTACACATCCTCATTTACGAAAGTATAAAATCATATGCGAGACTTATTCTAGTGCTTCTTGTCACACCAAATGTTTCAAACCTTCCTAATTCAACTGTATATTTTCTGTGCTTGATGTACACAATATCAACAGCGTAGAACAGCCGGCGGCGTAAACAGGGCAGGTTTAGTCCAGCCAGGCGGCGAGAAAATATACACCAAAGGTTTTGGACTAAAGGTATCCTACGAACAATGAATCGACCATTACCTAAAATGTAGCATATAAAACAATTAATTAGGAAGAGAAACGTTTGATGCAATCATTATCCATACAATTGTAAATGTTAAAACATAGTAAATTAAAATAAATTTATATGTGTAATCAAAAAAATAATAATATACGTAATCAATTAATTAAACTAAACTTTATACTAGTGTACTTAAAAAATTTCCTATACTTCAAGCGAATTTTCCTATACTTGTGTACTGAAGATTATAATGACATAGCTATTTAGTTAGCTGTAATACTAAAAAATTGGCGAATTTGTATTTGAAAGGCGACCCATTTCCAGGCTTGCCAATGCCTCTTATTTCGCCCTTCTACTCCCACAGAAGAAATTCGTGAAGATTTCCTTGATCTTTGTAATGGCCCAATAGTGCAGCGGAATTGTGGATAAGACATGCCGAATCAGTAGCAATCTGCCCCTTGAGATAGATACCTACCCTACTACCCTGCTCTGAATCTTGTCGAGCATGGGCTGGAAGAGATGCGTGGTGCATCTCCCTTAGCTAATTGGAAAAACCAAATATGTAAACGAGAATGAGACCACTCGCATCCCAGTGAGTAGGTGAATTAAACCCTCTTGCGATTGTAGACCTCGGGGAAGGTAAAACGAGTATTTGGGTTTGCTAACTTTCTACCTGGTGGCCCCTCGTACACCCGAAGAAAATCCATGAAACCACGTATAGAGTCCCTATCGGCACTGTGGAATATCAACAAATCATCTGCACAACTCAGATGTGAGATCGAAGGGGTGCCCCTAAGGGTGGAAAATGGGTGAATGGAGCGATTCTGGATCCGGGTCTTCAAGCCCCAGGTGAAAGCGTCTCTGACCAGAATGTAATGAAATGGCAAGAGGGGGCACCCTTGTTTGATGCCCCATGAAGCCTAAAAGAACCCCTGTGGCTCCCCAGTAATTAACATTGAAACCACGCCGCTTGGAGATTCCCAAGCACTAATTGCACAAAACGGTTTGGAAAGCCCGTATTAAGTAGTAATTTCTCCAAGAAAACCCAAGATACCCGGTCGAAAGCCTTCATCATATCTAGCTTAAAGTTGATGTTTCCCCTGCGCCTTTTTCGATTAAGGGAGTGTACCATCTCTTGCGCAAGAAGGACATTAGCTGCAATTTCGCGGGTAGGCAAAAAGGCTAACTGCTCAGGGGAGATGAGATGCGCAAGCTCTGGTTTTAGCCTGGCACATAGCACCTTCTTGAGAATCTTATTAAGGAAGTTACAGAGGCTGATGGGCTGATAATCCGTGAAAGACATTGGATTCTTTTTTTGGTAGCAAAGTGATAAGGGTGCTAGTAATTGCCCTGGGAATAAGGACCCCGGCCATAAACTCATGTATTGCTAGAAGCAGATCTGTCTTGAAGACCTCCCATGTAAATCTATAGAAAGCTCCAAAAAAAAACCCATTACTGCTAGAGGCGCTATCTAGGTCAAGCTCCTAGACCAAGGATTTTAATTCCTCCATCAAGACCAACCAGAGCATGGCCTCAGGGTCCTCTATCAACACCTGGACTATGTGAAGAAGTGATCTTGCTGATTCTGAATCCCCCTCACCCGCTCTAAATAAATCCTGAAAGAAAAGGCCAGCCTCTCTTCCAATATCCTCATGTCCCGTTACCGTGGGCCCAGTGCCCGCTTTGATTGAGAAAATGCCCGCCCTGCTCAGGCGGGTCTGTAGTATAGCGTGGAAAAATTTGGTATTCTGTTACCCCTCATTGAGCCATTGTAGGTGTGATTTTTGGCACTAGAAGATTTCCTGCTCCAATAGCCTCTTTGTCAGAACTGCCTGCGGCCGCCGTAATGAGCATAGCTCTAGGTCCCCGTCGCCCGAGTCATATATCCCTTGCAATCTGCTCACCTCCTACTTGTTTGCCACCACATTGGAGGTCCCATTTCCAAAAACAGTCATATTCCAGTCCCTTAGATCGTTTTTTCAAGCGGCGAAGCTTTAGGGAGAAATGGAGCATACCATACCCCGAACAGTGTTGAGCCCAACTGGACTACACTACTGAGACAAAATCAACCCGCTATTCCCACATATGCTGGTATTTAAAGGATTTCCACACTTTTGGCATCGAGATGATAGGCTTCATTAACAATGGCGAGTGGTCCGAGGTGGCCCGACTCAGCACTCGTATCTCGCAGCCAAGGAGACAAGTAAGCCCTTCTTAAGTAGCCAAACGATTGGTTAATTAAGAAGGGCTGTGGTTGCACTAATAAAATCGGTGAACTCCTGAATCGGAGAGACACCAGAAACGGCAGAGCCTCGATATTCATCCATCGTCTCTATGACATTAAAGCCCCCCGTACAGATTCCCGGATGACTATTATGGAGTCGCAATAAATCCTCCCACAGAGCGTTGCGTTGCAGTTTAGTTACACAAAGCTAACGACACACGAAACTGCTAAGTGAGGGTGTACCATTTCAAAAGTCATACACTACTCAGTGTTATTGACCAGATTAAAAGAAAAATCCCGATCATGCAATACCCAGATCTTCCCTGTCAAAGATGAAAAGGCCACATGGTACCCTAACCCCACCCTGACGCCATCCGAATTTACAGGAACAATCATAGGCTCTAAAATTATTAACAAAGAAATATGATGCAGCTGAATAAAAGACTTCAATTGAATTAAAGAGGTAAGCAATCTTATGCCCCTTACATTCCATATCATCCATGCCATACTGAATCTATAAATTCAGAGAATTTGACATGGAGGACTGGCGGGTAACCACAGTCCACGTAAACATCGTGATACTTCTTCTTACGGCCCTTTGCCATCACCTCGGGAATGACTTCCTCTTCCAGAGCGTTGAGCAAGCTCATCTCCCCTTAACTGGTGGGTGAAAGGACTCTAAGGCTCTGTTCTCTTGTGGCTTTGGTAGAGAATCATCACTTTTTTTTTTCCAAAACTTTACACAAAGAAACAACTTCACTGTTTCAACAATTTAAAATTAAAATTTTAAAATTCCCTCTAAATACCTACTCACATAAATTCAAAAAATAACACAATCATTACACTTTTTTTATCTCTCACCTACACAATTTCCCAAAAAAAACTTCCATCCAAAAAATTTCTAACAAAAAACTTCCCTCTAATAAAATTTCCTCTACCAAAGCCACAAGAGAACAGAGCCTAAAAGAGTACGCTAGAAGTAAGCGCCCTTCTTTTCCTGGGGTGTAAGAATCTGATGCAGAATGGGTCGCCCCCAAGGATAGGTCCCTAGGGGCAGCCATCTGTCAATTGTTCCAACATTCTTCCATATGAGCCATCACATTGGTCTACGTGGGGTCGGGCTCAAGTGTAGGGGAACCCCACAGACCGTCGGGGTCATCAGCATGCATGTCAGGTACTGCAGCAGACTAGGGCGCAGCAGCCAGGAAGGGCTCAGCATGGAGCGTAAGGGCCTAGGGGCACTGGGCAACAGTAGGGGGCACACCATCAGGGATTGGCTGTACAACCTTGGCGCTATGGGTGGCATCTGGCGTAACATGGGAACCAAGGCTTGCGGAGGGAGCAAACTGGGCCGAGCTATGCCTATCGGCCACCATCAGATGTGCTACATGGAGCGCAGCGTTCGCTGCATGTGGCACAGTGGGCAGTGCTGCGAGGGCAGCATGGGGCACAGCGGACAGTTCCGAGGGTGCTGCATGGGGTGTAGCGAGTAGCGGTAGGTGTGCTGTATGAGGCGCAGCAGGCAGAGTCAAGTGGGCGGCATGAGGCGCAGGGTGGCAGTGCCTAGTAGGTTGCACCGGGCGCAGTGATGCTAGTGCTGGCCTAGCGTCTGGCTATCGCGTTGTGGCTGGGGCCTGCCGGCAGGCATCAGGGGCAACGTAGCCCATGGCAAAAGTGGTCGCGGCTAGAGGCTTTGCATTAGAGGGGCATGCATTGTCCAGCCTATCATCGTCAGAGGCGTCTTAGCCCAATACCTTATCGGGCCTAATCGGTGGCTGAAAACCAGGAACAACATATGGTACAATCTTTGTGAACTCCACCACTCGATCCGCGACGTCACCCTTCACCACTTCCGACGGTCCCGACGAAACAAAAGCTTTATCTCTGACCTAGTCATTCGTCATCTTTCCCAAATGATCCCACACCATTCATTGTCCCGGGGCTTAGGGCTATCTGACCAAACCCTTATGGGTCCCTTTCCCCGTGGCCAATTGCGGTTGCTTTCCCTTAGCGTCTCCTGTCTTCTTCGGTTGACCCTTCAGCGTGACCAACTTTGAGGCACTTGGTACAATAGTAGGGTAAGCGCTTATACTCCTTAAACTACAAATACTCCTCCCCCTAATTTCCAAAAATACTGAATCTGGTAAATCAGCCAAAAGGTCCACATCCAAAAACACTCTCGCATCTCTCAGAGAAGCCAACGTAGAAGTGGCATAATCCACCTTCAAACATCTCCCAAACATATTTCAAATTGGCTAAAGACTCCATTCATTATATAATTGAAAGGGAAGAATGGGAAGAATAATCCATACCGGCACGATCGAGGATTCCGCCCGTGGGTTGAGTTTGGGCGTTCGCTTCACAATTCGTAATGCATGGAAACCAAAATTCCACACTCCTTGCATGAAACAGCGCTGGTAGTCGGCAACTTCTTTGAACCGGATGAGCACTTGATAGCGATCAATCTGCCCAATATGATACCCTCCTTCAAAATTTACCGTGAGAAGATATATATATATATATGTATGTATATGTGTGTGTGTGTGTGTATGTGTGTGCAACAAATAAAAATTAACTATTCATATGAAATTAACAGCCCTTGAATTATTTTGGTTCTGTGAAATGAGAATGCTTTGAACTGAGGAAATTCATTTCTTTAATTTTGTTGTCCTCTTTCTCTGTACCCAGTTTTCCGTTGATTGTCTAAAAATATCTCATACTACAGATCTTCTACAAACATGCATTGAAAATTTTGATAATTTGTCTATTTTGTTGACATTAATTTCTGAAACAGAAAAAGGACAGAAGATTGTTATTCAGAGTGCTAGATTATGTAATAAAAGAAAATAATTTAAAATGATCCATCTTGTACTGAAGGGACATAAGATGTTATTTTTATAACTCTGATTCTGATTCTCAGAAGCACCCTTTTAATTTTTATGTTGAATTTAAAATACTAAAATTTATCTCAGTGTGTTTGGAATTTAGCTTAGGCGTGAATTGGATGTTTCTAGGCTTTGATTTATGTATTTTCCAAATTTTAAAGTAAGTAATATAGTTTTACTAATGCTAGGGTTTTTCCTTTTTGTAGTCTGAATAAGAGACTAATGAGGTCTGTGCACAAATTACTCTAATGGCGTACCCAAATGTAAGAACATGATTTATAACTATTGATGGTGAATTCAAATGTTCTCATGTTATTTGAATTCTTCATTTAGTAGAAACCTTATTCCTATTATTAATCTTCTTTCTGAAAATATCTGCAGCAAAGTGAGAGAGATTCCCCTGATTTAAGCCCCGCTGAGCCCTCGAGCCCCACGATTCTTAGGTGAATTTTGGTAATGCCATCTCATGATTTTACTTTTGGAAATGGGTTTGCTCTGTTCCTTTGTGTGTTTTGCCTTGTAATTTTGTTTATTAGGTTTGAGAAAAAAATTATTTTACCTTTTTGTTTGATGAAAATTGCTCCTGATCCCTGAATTTGTAATTCTTACATTGATTTTGGAAAGTTTTTGGAAATTTCATTCTACTTTTTCTCTCTGTACATAGATCATTAGTTTCTGTTCTGGCTTGAAATTGTTTTGCTTGCGAATTCTATCTGGTTTGGGAAATATGACATTTTGTTTGCTCCTTTAGGTGGGAAACGTAAGAATGGTGTTAAGAACTTTAATTCCCTGCAGTCATGCTCACCTAGCACTGCCTTGAAGGAGCTCCCTGCTGTTTTGTATTCGTAAAAGCTTATTGAGGAGAAGAATAATTCCTCTTCTGCGAACGAGCATTGTAATTCCAGCCTCAAAGTAAGTTCCTTTCCTTTCCTCTCATTTCTTTTACCTAAAAGATTTTATGCGTCTCTGTCTCTTCGAGTGCTTTTATCTCTTGCTACAATTATGTGTTTTCATTGGCAAATATGAGTTATGGTGTACTAAAATGATGATGGTTTGACCTTCCAAGGTATCCAGTGATAATTTTATTGAAATTGGAAATATCTCCACCTTTTGTGTTCTTTATTCTGTGGAACTAAAGAAAACATGTTCAGGCGGAGGATGGTACTGAACTAACTGAGGAAGTTCTCTGTCAATCAAACTTTGGACGTACAGCAAAATTCTACTTCATGTTCTTTCGATTTGATTTTCTTTGGACGCTTAACTACTTTGCTTCTAAACTTCCTAGAAGTTGGTGAAATCTACGTTTTGTCCGGTGAGGAGATGTTTTATGCTGGTTCAATGGCTTTTGTAACTGCAATATTCTGCTCATTTGCTGGAGTACATGTCATTGGCTGACTTCTGAGTGTTTTCAGAAACCATTGTGGTTCTTCAAGTATTCTTCATATTCTTGCACTTAGACAGTGCTACAACTACCATCTTAGCTTCAAGTGGATAGACGCTTATTTGGATTCTGACTGTGTTGTCTTGTATTTTTCTTTTGTGATTGTCTTGTTTCTTGGTGATGATGTATTTATAACAAAAGAGTGACTAAGATTACTAACTCTGCATATGAGAAAAATAGCTTATATTTTGCTAGTGCTTTGCTGAAGTATTTCAACTCAGAATGGTATGTAGCTCAGTTTCATTTGTCTTAAGGATCTCAGTATATTATTTTCTTTGGTCGTCATAAGAATACAGTGGTAATACTTGGATTAGATGGAAGGTGGGTTACAAGAGTATTCAATAATAACCAGAGAGGAAACTTAATTTGGGCTGTAGTCAGATCTTTTGCCTCTATTTCTACTTCTTTCTTAACTTTGAGTTGAATATGCATTTTGTCAGGAATATAATAAACATGTAGGATCCGGATTCATAATAATGACTTGTGTTATATAATATGACCAAGGAACCTGCATTGGTGTGGCTTTTGGTTTGAGTAATCTGTCGTTTGTGTCTACATGTTGTATGCAGAATTTTTTTACATTTGCAAATTTGACGTTGGCACAGGTGATGAAATGACTCACATGGAATACCATACATTTTTGTTTGTTTAATTGATTTACACATGTATTTATCTTATTAAGGATCCAGTTAAAGCTTTGTTTAAGTGGCCTGATAACCGCAAAATTTTAACATTTGGAGTTGAAGGTTATGGACCAAATGCCTAATTCAAGAGAAACATTAACAGTTTGGGTTTAGTGAAATGCTACGGTTGAAGGGTTTCAATCAAAAATTTATTAGTTATTATATTTAAGTAGTACAATGACAATATAGAGGTTCGATGAAAAGGATTGCTGATGAAATTTTGACAGTTAAGATCATTGTAGAGGATCCAACTAGGAATAGAAGAGGCTTCTTTCATTGGGTAGTTTTCCATAATCTTTTTGGACTGTGCACTGTATCATGGATAATTCTAATATGTTTTATTTTATTTCTGTAAATGTGTATGTGTATATATATAATTTATGTTTTGATTGACTAACTAGTTATTCCTCTACGATCCTATTCTTATAGGCTTTGTGGATAGAGGAGTTTCTTCTTGCTCAGTTTAGGCTCTCAATACTTGTGGAGAACTGCACAATGAGATAAGTTTTCGACTTACATGCTCCGATTCCTTTTTGTCCTTTTCTTTTTTATTTGTATGAGTCATTGAATGTATCGGATATCCAACTATAGAGTGCTTGTGCTGAATGTGTAATTAGATTCCATTTTTCCCTCGTGTATTTTTTTTTTTATTTTTACTTTTTGTATGAATCGTTCAATGTATTGGATATCCAAGTGTAATGCTTGTGTTGGATGTGTATTTAGTGAATGATTCAGTTTCACATTTGTATTTTGATTCTTGGATCTTTCTTAATGCTTTATCTTGCGAGGTAATTTGTCCTCAATTTTGATTGTTAGTTTTCAAGGTTGATTTTGCAGAAAATAATGACTTCACCCTCTTCTGTAATGAAGCTAAGGCTTGAAAATTAACATGCATAGTATGCCAATCTATCAACAACAATGAATTTGTTTCTTTTTTACTGGAAATTATGCAATGTACATTCAATTCAAACCCAGCCGGCAAGAAAGGCCTTGTGTAGGTGTGTATGTATACATAATTTAAAATTTTAAATCTCTTATGTAAACTCACATTAACAATATCTAATTTAAATAAAAAGATTTATAATTATCTAATTTCAATTTATAAAATTATAATTCAATTTTTAAAGTTTCAAGTGTAAATTCATATTCAACATTTATTGCCTAAATTCAAATTTCTTATTTTTTTAAATTTTAATTACAATCTATTCAATCCCTAGTTCAAACCATAAAACATCATTTAAACTTAAAACATAAATAATTAAAATTTAAAAAGATAAATTAACCTTTAAAGAGAGCAGCTATTATTTATTGACAATAAAACAAATTCAGAAGAATGATCAAGCTAAGAAAAAAGAAAAAATTTAAATTATTGTTTGAATTAATAATAATAATAATAATAATAAGAGAAAATAAAAAGAATTCATAAATCTTAGGGGCAAATTTCTCCAACTTGAGGAAAATCAAGGCACTTAAAAATACAAAATTAAAAAGAAAAAAAAAATAAGAGGAGAATGAAGAGAATTAAGAGGGAGGGAGAGGGTGCGCATGGATGAAAGAAAAAATTATGGGAGTTAGCCTTGTTTGGTATCACAACTCAAATCATGGTTTGAGTTTCATTTTAATTTTATAATATTAAAATTACATTGAAATGTAAAAGTGTGTGTTGAAAATGTAAAAATGTTTATTGAAAATATAAAAAAGTTTATTGAGAATGATGAAAAATTATTATAAAATCAAAATGAAACTCAAACCATGGTTTGAGTTTTGATACCAAACAGGGATAGTTTTATCACATGTTTGTGAGCTTTTTGCTTTTCTGTTTCCTTTTTTTTTTCCTTTTTTGAGATTAGTGGAATGACATCATTTTGACGTTCGTTTGAAGAAAAAATAAAAAAAAACTTATGACATGTATAATGGGGTCCAAAAATTGTTTAGCCCTGAGCATGGGTTCACCTAACACATGCTCAGGGCTGACCCTATCCAACCATCCTTATCCTTTTCAAATTAGTCAATGCATGATTATTATAATATAAAGTTGCAATTAATTAATTAATTAATTCCTTAACACTGATTAATTAATGACGATACTTATTGACCAAGGTAGCAAAGAATGATTATGACCCAACGACGTACAATATCTCCAATCCACACTATGAAATTCAAGAACTATATGTTTCTCATCTCGTCTCCTTTTGTACAAAATTTGCATAAACAATATATACTTATAACATAATATGTTACATATACAAATGGAATACGTCGTTATGCTACAGGATAATACAGAGTTAATATTACAACGTGAGTTAAAATTGTGTAAGTAATCTGGAAGGAAACTAAATGGTTGTACTTAGTGGAAGTGATCATGAGTAATTAATTCGTTGATGCTTGGTACAATAAGTATAAATGATTGACTGTACATGCCAAAACTTAAAGAAGATTTTGTGTGAATTGAAAATTATTTTTATTACTTTTTTTGAAAATTATTTTTGTTACTTTTTTCTGTAGCTGGTGGTTGTTTAATGTGTTTAAAAGCGATCCCAAATTTTCTTTATGTCCTATCCCTAACTGAAATTTAACTTAATCGCACCTGAAAATTGTCGTAGGCCCTATGTATGATATTGAGTCGATTAGTCGGAAGTGAGGAATATCAGAGGATTTTTTCCTTTTCCAAGAGAGCCATATTTAGTTTGGAACTCTCCAAATGTAGCTGACCTAGACTGCTTCTTTGTGAATTGGTTCAGCAAGAGCCCCTAATAGGTGTAAAAATTTATTTATTAATTAGTAACTAATGTGCTCCTGCTAATGCATGTTCATCTAGGTCTCTATTCACCAAAAATTTATAATAAATAAAAAATATATTGCAAAATAATTGTTTCATAGCTATCCCATTTTTTCCCTCAACTAACATGATAATTTGGGGTTAAAAGCGAATAATCATCTTATTACTAATGTATAGTATATCAATAATATTTACTATTCAATGATTTAATGTGGCAGTAACTAACATACTTTCTAAATTTTGTGAGTATAAATTATTGATCACGTTATAATATATTTGTATAAATTTTAGAACAATAACTTACACTTATAAAAATTTAAGAACAATAATTTTTACACATAAAAATTTTAGAACAATAATTTATGTACAAAATAATTTAAGAACAATGAATTTTGCACATAAAAATTTTAGAACAATAATTTTTACACATAATAATTTAAGAGCAATAATATAAAAAGATGCCCTAAATAAATTTTATGTGCAAATATTATTGTTCTGAAATTATTATGTGCAAAATTTATTGATCTAAAATTTTTATTTGCAAAAATTGCTGTTTTTAAATCATGATATGCAAATATTAGTTTTCGAAATTTATATGTGCAAAAACTATTGTTCTAAAATTTTTTATGAGTATAAATTATTGATATATTATAATACATTAGTACAAAGTTTAGAATAATAACTTATAATAAAATTTTACAACAATAACTTTTGCACATAACAATTTTAGAACAGTATCATCACTACTACAAAAAGGGATTTTAATTGCGGTTTTTAAGGGCTTTTAAAGGCGATTATTGGCCTTTTTCAACTGCCATCTATCTGGCAGCCGTTGTAAGTTAGCGGACTTTCTACGGCGGTTCAACCATGAACCGCCGTTGAAAGTGCTACTTTCTACGGCGGTTCAACGGTTGGACTGCAGTAGAAAGTTGCCACTTTTTATACCCGAACAGCATTAAAAGCATTAAAAACCTGCTGCTAAAACCTGGTTTAAAGCAAAACCTGCTGCTAAAACTTGAAATTTAATACAAATATCACCAATATACAAATTGAAATCGCTTTTATAATACAACATATCCAAAAAATATTTTTACAACTCTAACATGAACAAGTTTAATTAGTATCCTTCAACTACGCCGGATTCTCCAAAATATAACTAGCGCATATTTTTCGCACTGCATCTATATCCACATTGCTTAATGGAGTGCGGTCGATCTTGAAGTGCTGCAACAGAATTTTTGAAATTAAAAAGTAACCGAGTAG
Source organism: Leptodermis oblonga (assembly GCA_016801395.1). Classification (NCBI taxonomy): domain Eukaryota; kingdom Viridiplantae; phylum Streptophyta; class Magnoliopsida; order Gentianales; family Rubiaceae; genus Leptodermis; species Leptodermis oblonga. The sequence goes on from CM028754.1 coordinate 26,563,038, forward strand.
CAAAATGAAATACAGTCAATTAAGTAAGTTATGAGAAATATTTACCTTTTCAAGTGCCAATGTGGATGATTTCATTGCTATTTGGTACATGTAGTGCATTACATAGTACCCACACTCCCAATTGCTCGTTTGCTTTTTATGCTAATGAATATTAATATACAAGTTAGCAATTAATTATAATATTCATATAACTTCATTCATATTAATATAATTAATTAAATGACTAGGACAAAGCTAATTTCTACTGATCGAAAAGGCAATTGCATGCATATATTAATTAACCTACAGTACTGGACTCACGGATTGCATGCATAAAGCAAATACCTCAATAAATAACGTGACTAACTAATATATTAATTGACTAACACTACTAACTTATGCTACTAGACTCACGGATTTAATAAGAACCAATTTTGCACAACGTTGAGTAAAAAATTTAATAAGAACCAATTTTACCTTAACTACTATCCACGAAGGTTGCATATGCACATTTCTGGGCAATCCTAAGAAAGCTTGATAGTTAAACATCACCCTATAAAAATGAAAGCGGAACAAAAATAATTAGCAACATATGGATATATATATAGGCATCCTAACAGTTGTTAATATATATAACTCACTCGTCTATAAGCACCACCGCCTCCTCTTTCTGTGGATTTTGTAAAGAATCAAGCCAGTAGACAACCTTTTCTATCGGTCTAATAGCTATTAGCATCCAATGTTCACTGCAAACGAAAAATTTAATGACGTCAGATCTTTAAATCAGTGCCGATTAAATATTAGAGAAGTGCTTACAGTGTCACTTACCCCTGAAGATAAGGCACCAGATAAATTTATTTATTCCGATCCTTCAAGTTTCGCGCAATGTAGTTTACCCTATCTTCATACTCATTTCCTATGGGTGTGACATGATCAGCCGAGAGGAAACCTATCCCCTTTCTCTCATTCCTTTCAACTAACTCATGTAAATCCCTAAAGAATTTACAAAAAGGGCTTCATTGGTTAGTCTAGGCACATGGAATGCATACTATATATAACAATCATCAGAAATAGGTTATAAAATTAAGTGGAAACTCACTGGGTGAACAACTGCATCAAAGTGTTTGAGACCTGGCTTTCTCTGGTCAATACATCTACGAGATCCTCTTGATCCATCACAATAGGGTGCTCCAAACCTATGACTTCTCTTGACATTTGAAAGAAGAAGCCATTGAAGTCCGAATCTTTCTCCATTCGGAGCTGTAACTCTTGCAATGGATCAGATGTCGACGAGGATGACATCTCAGTCGGAACCGTCGCCGAAGGAGATTTTATATCATCCATATAATTCATCTGGCCTTTTTTCTTTTGGGCCCTTTTATCCACCTAACATCATTTGAAATAACATTAAATATACAAAACGGTATTAAGTAATTCACAAATAAATGAAAGAATATACCTGTGTTACCGGATCCGGCTGAATAATTTCAATCAACTGTATAGGCCATTCCACGAAAAAGGATCTGGCTAGGCCCACAGTCGCCTCTTCCTCAGGAAATGGTAGCGGGGCAAAGTCATCATAGCAAATTTTAATTGTGACCCTCGCGCAACATTTCCTAACCTCGCGCCCATGGTGCTTGCTTTGCTTATAAATATTTCCCTTTGCCACAAGCTTAAGCCGCTTTTGCGAATCCTCAGAGATGAACAGATGGCATTCACACCCGTCCTGAGATAATAGGCAAGCGAATGAACATTAATCAACTATTAAGTCTAAATTAACAAAGCACTGTAATAATGAAAAAAATAATTGAAGAAGAAAGTTGCCGTCTAAACAAGTATTCACGTGAAACCAATCCAAGGAATTATTCAAAGCCTAAAACATGTTCTATACATTAAGATATATCTTAGGGTTATGAGTTTCAAGCCTCCTAAAATACCAATTTAGAATTCTTAAACATGTTCTCTCTTATCCTTTCTCTTTTCTTTCCTTTTGAAGGTGATGAGTGTGTCATATGCATGCACTGAATTTAATTTAGTTTTAAAAATACCACGTGTATTCTATGAAAATATACATATTAATTTTATTTACCTTGTATTCGCCTAAAGCACCCCAGTCAGAGGCTTTGATCGGGTCCGTAGGTGAAACATGTAGCATCTCCAATTCGGGCAAACTTGTATGGATCAGAGGAGAAACAGGGCTCACAGGGGAAACAGGAACCGCTTCGGAGGTCTCTGGGTGCAAGCTCTCATCTTTGGAACTATTGATGACGGTGGCTTTTAATGTATCATAGTTGGTTCCCATCTTATCACATATAAACCCAACCATCATCTTCAGATTTGTCTGACATTCATCGAGTTGGGTAGTGGTTTTCTGAAGCTGTCGCTTAGTTAAATCAAATTCATCTTTAAGCGACGGCCTTGTTTTCTGTGGGAAAACCTCTGTGATACGTGCCCTGGTAGAATGGCCGCGATAACGACTGGGGTGATCGGGCTTTCCCGTTGCAATGACAAGAATGTCATTCCTACCCTCTGCCACGGTCTCCCCTTGGGACTCGCGGGAACATAGATTTTCCTACACATTTTGCCAAATATAGGAAATGTAAATAGATCAATTAAATATAAATAAATACACATATACACAGATTAATCATTTATGTATATAAATTTTTTAAATATAAAATTGATAACCATAATTATAAAATATAAATAAATACACATATATACAAATTAATCATTTATTTACTTTACAGTGATAACTAGATAATTATAATTGCAATATAAACATTCAATGACAACCAAATTATTAATTAGCATTGCATCATAGATATCTAGTAATAAATAATCAATTATAATAAAAAATATATACACAGAGACTTTAAATATTAAAAATATTAAAGAAAAAATAAGGAAAAATGGACAGTTCCGTAAAAAGGAAAAAAAATTTTAGAAAAAGGAAAAATGTGCAGCTCGGTTTCAGGTAGAATAATATTACTAGAGAAAAAGAAAGAAAAGAAATGGGCCAAAAGTAAAGGGAAAGGGTTTTATCTCTATTCCGCCTAGAGTGTGTTCAAATTTGATTTTTATTTTTTTTACTCTTAAGTAAAAGAACGATGTCTTACTTAAAAGTTAAATATAGTTTTAAATATATGCGTAGCTTAAAGAACTGAAACATAAGAAAATGTATGGTGCAAAACTTACAATTTCCATTCCTACACGCCCAGCCTCTGGCGTGAAGTATTCCCCTTTTTTGTTTGTGTGGGTCTGTCTCCAAAGTAGATGACGGCCTGGCACTGAATAAGAATCTTCGCCTTCTTCTTCGGACTGACCTTCCTTTGAAGGCTTCTTCCCGGAGGCACTCACCGCCTCGTCATGCAACTGCTTCTTCAGCAGTCGATAGCCACCTCGAGATAAATTATGGTAGAAAGCATTTAAAGTGGCATTCTTTTGCGCTTTTCCACGAATTGCCTAGAGAGAAATATAATGAAAAATTATTATCCATAAACTGAGCAATTTCAAATATCCAAAAAGAATAAGGAAATCAATTTTAAAAAATATACCTGCCATTCTTCTGTCTCGCGGCTAGCCTTGAACCTAATCTATGTCTCCCTAGGGAGATACTTATATTCCAAGCATTGGTCCTTACCCTTCAAGGCACCATGTACATATCTCCCTAAATAGGATTTCCAATCTTTCCACCGTTTACCGGCATAAGAAATCCACTTTGTTTCGAGTTCTTCGGATGACTCAAAAACAAATAATGCCTACAGTGCAAATTAGGAGAAAAAAGTTAGTGAGGAATTTGAGTTCATTTGTATGAAAGAAGAAACAAACATTGCATTATAATTAAAGAAAATACCCGTATTTCCATCCCCACTCTCTTCTTTATCTCCTCGGGAACTTTGGGCCATGATTCATATTCCACTATGTCCAGTTTGCTCCGGGCCGTATATGCCACAAAGGTAATCCACTTTGCATGATACTTTTTAGGCTCGAGCTCGGAATCAAAAGAAATGTCAAGAGTTTTCCCCTTCGCTCGCATTTCCAATAGATCATTGCAATTTGTGGGCCCTCTACCTCTTCTAGATGTAGTAGAAGAAGCATCTCCATTGCCATTACCCTCATCACTATGCTCCGTATTGCTTTTTCTTTTTCGGGCCATTGAAAGTACCTTAAACTTCATGTACATAGAAAGAGAATTCAATACAACATATATGCAATTAAAGAAAAGCTTTAATGTCAAATACAACAATGCTTGTAATGTGAAAAAAAAAAAAAGGCAATGTACATTCGCAAAATTCAATCCTAAAAATACACAATTACCATTATCCAAATTAAACCAAATGAGGGCCAAAAAAGTGGACTTATAAAGGGTACCATTGATAAAGTACTTCACATTTCACAACCAACAACTAATGAGAACAATCATTAATTTCTACTAAAGGAAATAAAACCAAAATTTAGTGAGGAAGGTCAAAGCTTCAAGGGTTAGTACTTCACTCCTAAAAAATACTCTTCTTCCCTAAAGGTACTTAGTGCTTGTGCAATAAAAAATGCTTCAAATTCATGCAAAGATTTCTTTACTTTCAACATATATGGGGCTTTGAAGACATTGAAACAAGGGATCCCTAAAGAAAGAACCCTATGAAGATTAAATTTCACAAAGTGGAATCAACAACAAAGCATTTTCCTCATTATCACTAAAGGAGGAACACTAAATCGAATAAGAACCGACATCAAACACCAGTGTTCTAAAATTAATCAAGCAAAACCGAAATAAACATTTGAGTTTCTCATATTCATACACTAAACCCGAATTTCAAAGGGTACCTAATGGAACATTAATCAAAACCCTAGGTTCTCAACTCATGTAGGACAAAACACTCAATTCAACAACCAAAACAAAGCAACAAACAATCAATAAATTCAAAAGCATTCCAATCATTCATCACAAGGATTAAAACCGAAATCAACCATAAATATCAACCCAAAAACCCCTAGTGCAATGGGAAGCATTTACAAAATGTAAGGTCACATTGCAAAATTTTTAAAATGGAAGCATAAAAGGTGGAACCTTTTGGGTGAACTCCTCAACCAAGCCCGAAGTATATATAGGAGGGTGGAAATGGAGAGCCGAACAATCGGCCTTGCTTGGACATCCGACGGGTTGATCAGAAACCGAAAGAGCTCGCCTGGCGACGGGAGGATCGGCGAAGAAGACGAACAGCCCGGGAGAATGGGTTCGGGAAACAGGGTAAATGTAGGGGAAAAAAAGGGGAGAGGAGGGGAAGAGAATGAGGGAGGAAAGGAAATTTCAAGAATTTGAACTTTAAGCCTCGACCGGGTCGTTGGTTCAACGGCAGTTCAACCGCGAACCGCCGTTGAACCAACAATCAACGGCGGTTCACATGAACAGCAGTTGATTCTTCTTTCAACTGCGGTTAGCGGTTGAACCGTTGTTGAAAGTCCCCACTTTTTCTCGGTTTCAATAGAGGAAAAAATTGGAGCCAATTCCTGCGCGAGCATATTTTAATATTATTTTTTTTTTCCATTTTCAAAAAACTAAGCCCACAATTTTGTATTTATCATAATACATACCCAGATTGTCTAAGTTTATTAATTATGTAAACAATCTCGACTTTTATGAACCATTTCATAATTAAATTTCAAATTTTCCATTGAACCATATATTTGCATTTAAATTTCGCGTGCTACTACACGTACAATAATTATAGGTCAAAGATAAAAATTAATAAATTTCGTAAATGTACATGTAAGAGATGATAAAGTTATAAGCTTCATTATGTTCCCTAAAATTCCTACTTTTTCGACTTGGGCGAACGGGATAAAAAAATCAAATCCACAAATGCATTAGGTACGTATAGTAATGTAAAAATTAATTAATATTAGTTAAGTGGCCGAAAAAAAAAAAATAGTTACTGGATTTCATTACCTTACATACATATATATATATAAACATATATATATAAACACATATATATATATATAAACATCTTTCTCTTTTCTCCTTTCCCCTCTAGATGCACATCATCCAACTCTCTCTCTCTGCTCTTGATCTCTTGTAAATTTCCACTACATAAATAAAATGTTTTCATTCGAAGAATTGAAGACTTGAAGACAACTTTTATAATTAAGTCTTATATATATATATATAACGTATTTTGAAAAAAATGGAGGTTTACGTGAAAACTTGACGGGGAAGACCATCATTATCGAGGTCGAATCCTGCGACCCAATTCAGAATGTCAAGGCGAAAACAAAGGAAAAATTAAAGGGTGGTGCTTCACTATCTATTTCAATCTTAAGCGTCACCGCGGTTAATTTATGAAAATTGGGAAAAAAAACTTAATAGGGAGTAGGGTTTAGGGTTTAGGGTTTGGGGAGTAGGGTTTAGGGTTTAGGGTTTAGAAAATGATATAAAAATAGAAAATTCATGCGTAGCGCGGGAATTGGCTCCAAAAACTACTTTTCTATGGCGGTTCAACCGAGAACCGCAGTAGAAAATACTTTCTACGGCGGTTCAAGGTTGAACCACCGTAGAAAAATAGTTTTTGGAGCCAATTCCCGCGCTACGCATGAATTTTCTACTTTTATACCAAATTCAAAATATTGTTTATATATATATATATATATATAAGAATTAATTATAAAAGTTGTCTTAAAGTCTTCAATTCTTCAAATGAAAACATTTTATTTATGTAGTGGAAATTTACAAGAGATCGAGAGCAGATAGGAGAGAGTTGGATGATGTGCATCAAGAGGGGAAAGGAGAAAAGAGAAAGATGTTTATATATATATATATATGTTTATATAATATATATATGTTTATATATATATATATGTTTATATATATATATGTATGTAAGGTAATGAAATCCAGTAACTATTTTATTTTTTTCGGCCACTTAACTGATATTAATTAATTTTTATATTACTATACGTACCTAATGCATTTGTGGATTTGATTATTTTATCCCGTTCGCCCAAGTCGAAAAAGTAGAAATTTTAGGGAACATAATGAAGTTTATTACTTTATCGACTCTTACATGTACATTTACGAATTTATTAATTTTTATCTTTGACCTATAATTATTGTACGTGTAGTAGAGCGCGCGAAATTTAAATGCAAATATATGGTTCAATGGAAATTTTGAAATTTAATTATGAAATGGTTCATAAAAGTCGAGATTCTGTACATAATTAATAAACTTAGACAATCTGGGTATGTATTATATATTTACAAAATTGTGGGCTTAGTTTTTTGAAAATGGAATAAAAAATTAATATTAAAATATACCCGCGCGGGAATTGGCTCCAATTTTTCCCTCTATTTAAACCGAGAAAAAGTGGGGACTTTCAACGGCGGTTCAACAACGAACCGCAGTTGAAAGAAGAATCCACTGCGGTTCACGAGTGAACCGCCGTTGAAAGTGGACTTTCAACGGCGGTTCATTGAAAGTTCACTTTCAACGGCGGTTCACTCGTGAACCGCAGTGGATTGTTTGTTCAATGGCGGTTCGCGGTTGAACCGCCGTTGAACCGACGACCCGGTCGAAGTTCAAATCAAAAATGAACTTAGACATTTTCCTTTCATTTTCCCTAAGTCTCTTCCCCTCTTCTCCCTTTTTTCCCCTGCTTCTCCCCTGTTTCCCCCTCCCTTCAACCGCGGCTGTTCGGTCCATTCTCCTCCTCTCCCGTCGCCGGCGCAACTGAGGCACCTTCTAGTTTTTTCAAGTTCATATAAAATATATTTTGAATAATCAATTTGCAAAATAATAAAGCATTATTAATTGATAAACGAATAATTAATTCATTTATCGGTCAATACCCAACCTCGCTAAATGAATTTCTTTTTTCGAGGCACCGACAAGTAATTTATGAAGAGGTAAATATAAAATCAAAACAAAATGAACTACGTATAGCTTCCCCTGTAAATTTTACCAAAAGTACTACTCCTTGAAAAAAAAAATAAATAATACATGAAACATTTATTCATAAATGAAAAACAAGGAAATCAATTTGCCGAAAATTTGACAAAGTCTCCCCTATAAATGTAACATACTCCCTGTCAAGTATATGCACATACTTAAATACTTCACTAAAATTCCAACTATTTCGAGTAATACGGAATTGAGTTTCAAATCAATTCAGACAAAATCTCCCCTGCTTGTTTTTGACCAAAACACAAGTGCATCATAACATCAACACAGAAGCTTCACACAATTTCCAACAATAACATATTCATTTATAAACAGTTCCGCATATGAAGTCCCTTGAAATTTTGTACCTTGATTGCGCGGCTTCATCCGAGTTGTGACCTGTTTCAATCCCACAGTACAAAGGATAAAAATAAATGTTGTTATAAATTTATTTCCACCTCTTTTCATTAAAATCAAAGAAACATATACAAATACACACACACACACAACATACACACCCACAGAAAAAAAATAATAAACACAAACAATATACCTGAAAATGATGCTTAACTTATTCTCTTTCTCTTATGGGACACTTGCTCCTCGAACCATAATCCTTCGCTGTGGTCATCACGAAGTATGTATTTATCAAGTTCCCTATCTTCCTCATCTGCTCTCGATTCAGGTAACCCACTAGAGAAAGGGCTAGCCTTATAAAGCCCTTCTTCTGTATCAATCCCTTCCACTCCGTGATGTTGTTTACCATGAAGAACAATAGACCAATGTTCGTCGCAAGGATCGGTGATATAAAAAACTTGTTTCGCCTGCGATGCAAGTATAAATGGTTCCCCCTTGAAACCCACCCGATTAAGGTTCACCAAGGTAAAACCCAATGGATCATCAGTTCGAACCCCACTATTGTTATCAACCCATTTGCAGCGAAATACAGCTACTTTGAAACAAACATAGTCAAGCTCCCAAATATCTTCGATCACCCGTAATAAGCCATGTTTGCATACAATGGATTTTTGTCCTTACTGCTAGAAACATGTAAAGCCTCTGAGATTAATGTGTACACCACTGTTTTGTGCCGTACTCTTCTCATCTTGTCTCTTAGTAGCAAATGAATATCCATTTATGTCATAACATAAAAATGCTCGTACCGCAGGGCTGGGCCTAAACGCCAACCATTTCAATGTCTCCGAAACGTCTTTGCCCAGGACAGCATTACCAAACCAATAGACAAATGTCCGAATATGTTCATTGAGCACACGTTGATCCGTCCAAGCAGGATAAGACGTTCTTATTGAACGGATATGGTCTGTCACATAGGGCGCAACTTCTTCAGAATTGCGCAGAATGTAGAGATGCGCCTTCATCAATTCAACATTAGACGGTAAAAACATTTTTCCTCCCCTTGTGCCCATACTGTAATCCTCCCATCGTGCTGATTCTTAGATATTCCAATGGATGCGGTCTTGGCCAAGTATTCAGTGCAAAACTCAATTACCTCCTCAGCTATATAACCTTTAACAATACTACCATCAGGACGACAACGATTCTTACATACCCCTTAAATACTTTCATATATCGCTCGAATGGGTACATCCATCGCAAATGAACAGGCCGCAGATTTTTATCTCTCTAACCAAATAAATCACTGAATGCACCATAATATCAAAGAAGGTGGGTGGAAAATACATTTCTAATTGACAAAGGACAACAGTTATTTCATCTTGTAACTGATCAAGTCTTTCGCGCGCGATAACCTTGCTACATATAGCATTGAAGAAGAAACAAAGTCTTGTTATACTAGACTTAACATGCTTGGGCAATATCGAGCGAATAGCTACAGGCAACAATTGTTGCATTAAGGTATGGCAATCATGAGACTTCAAACCAACCAGTTTTAAATCTTTCATGGAAACAAGTCTGCTTACATTTGAAGAATATCCAGATGGAACTTTGATGCCACGCAAACTTGAACACAGTTATTTTTTTCTCTTTTCTGGACAAAGTGTGACAGGCAGGGGGTAGATATGTGCGTTGTCCTTGAGCTACCGGTGCTAAATTTGCTCTTATGTTCATATCAACCATATCAAGTCTCGCGTTATAACCATCCTTAGTTTTACCAGGGATATTCAAGAGCGTACCTAACAGGCTTTCGCAAATATTTTTCTCAATATGCATAACATCGAGACAATGTCTGACATCCAAGTTCCCAGTATGAAAGTTCAAAGATATGGATTTTTTCTTCCAACAACCTGTATCATTATTGCGGACTCCGGAGTTTTACCAAACTCCACATTAATGTCCGTCACACGAGCTTTCACCTTTGGCCCGCTCAAGGGTTCTGGAGCTTTTCTGAACTCTTGGAATCCATTGAATGCTCTTTTCATACGGCGATACGGATGAGTCTCGGAAGAAATCTGCGATGCCCAAGGTATACTGTCTTCCTCCCATGTGCAAGCGGACAAAAATATGTACTCTGCTCACATATTGGACATGCTTATGCCCTTTAACAGAGTACCCAGACAAGTTTCCATAAGCAGGAAAATCATTAATGGTACAGAACAACATGGCACGTAATGTGAACATTTCTTCACGGTATGCATCAAACATAAGTGCGCCTTCATCCCATAACTTTTTCAAGTCTTCAATAAGAGGAGCAAGATACACATCGATGTCATTTCCTGGTTGCCGTGGGCCTGAAATCATTAGAGACATAAGTATGTACTTGCGCTTCATACACAAGTAAGGCGGCAAATTGTAAATAACCAACATCACCGGCCATGAGCTATGTGTGCTACTCAGACTGCCAAACGGGTTCATTCCATCAGTACACAAACTAAGCCTCAAATTTCTAGCTTCTCCCCCAAAAGAAGGATACATTGAATCAATTTTTTTCCACTGATCTGAGTATGATGTATGCATTAGCACCTTGTCATCATCACTGGGAATACACCGATCTGAATGCCATGTCATTAGTTTTGCATCTTTTTCATTAGGGAACAACCGTTTGAATCTCGGTATTATAGGAAGATACCACAGAACCTTAGCCGGCGACCCCTTCTTTTGTGTATCAGAACTGTCTTCAACCTCATCACACAGCTGCTGTTTTTGTATCGTGGAGTTTTACACTTAGGACAAAGCAATAAATCCTTATACTCATTCCTGTAGAGGACGCAATCATTTGGGCAAGTGTGGATCTTCTTACTCCATACCCATTGGACACAATATTTTTTCGCCTTGTAAATTCGATCTGGAAGTTCATTATCTTCTGGGAGCATATCTTTCAATACCCTCAATAAGGCTGTAAAACTAGTATCTGACCACCCATTTGCCGCTTTCAAATTAAACAACTTCAAAACACTAGACAATCGTGTATATTTAGTGCAACCCTTGTATAGAGGCTTCTCATTGTCACCCAAAATGGAAGCAAGAACTTCCGATTTATCAGCAAAATCTTCGGCCACATCCTTAATCATGGCATCTAATCGATCTCTAGTAATCGCATCATCTCCTTTTGCATGAGATTTCTTTGCTCAGGTAAACCATCAATACTTTCACCATGCCAAATCCACAGTTTATAAGAAGGATCAAATCCGTGCCGATATAAATGGAATCTTATTGTATCTGATTTATCAAACCGCGCACCATTTTTACAAGCTTTGCACGGACAATGGACGTACTTTGTATTCTTATAAGCGAATTGAATGAAATTCTCAACTTCTTTCGCATAAGAATCGGAGGTCCGATCACCATACAACAAGATATTTTGATCCATGTGTAACTAACACCTTGAAATAATTAAAAATACCAAATAATAATTCAACAAACAATGTACAAAGTATCAAGTTGCATGCTTGTCTTAGCACATGTCATAATACTTATGTTACTCATATAATCAAAACTACTATAATACCTCAATGAAAAAAATAATGCATAAACAACACATGCGCAATAGACATAATCAAATGAAGAAGAAACTCTAAGTTTTTCATTTATGCATTTCGTCAAACACATGAAATGCATAAAAAAAATAATACACACTCTAAGTAGTGCTAATTATATGAACATCATCCATTAAAAATCAAACACTATAAATCAAATCACATCACCAAGAAACTACATAGTATAACTAAATAGGGTTCCACAATACTAAGGTTCACCATATACATGGAATATATGCAACTTTTATTTTCAGTCATCAACCATAAATAAAAATAAATTCTATAGGATGACATATCTAAAGTACAAGCATAAGCAATTACTGAGAAATTTTAGAAGTTTCTAACCTTTAGGTGGTAAATTTTAGCTCCAAATGACGATTCTTTACGTTCAACGTGCAAAACCGTAGTAGAAATTTGGAGAAGAACACTTTCGGCCGCGATATGGAAATACACGTTGTTATTTAGGTTTTAATACGTCAATACAACGGCGGAGAAAATTAAACCGCCGTAGAAAGGGACTTCTACGGCGGTTTTAAAATGAACCGCCGTAGAAACGGACTTTCTACGGCGGTTGGGACCAACCACCGTAGAAAGTGGACTTTCTACGGCGGTTGGAAGGTAACCGCCGTGGAAAGTGTGAACTTTCAACGGCGGTTACCTTACAACCGCCGTAGAAAGTCCACTTTCTACGGCAGTTGCCTTCCAACCGCCGTAGAAAGCCCCCTTTCTACGGCGGTTTGTCCCAACAGCCGTAGAAAGTCCGTTTCTACGGCGGTTTATTTTAAAACCGCCGTAGAAAGTCCCATTCTACGGCGGTTCATTTTTAGACCGCAGTAGAAAGTCCGTATTTCTTTTATTACTGCTGTTTTCTATTTTTCGCCGTTAATCTGCAGCCGTTAAAGCTCTATTTTGTAGTAGTGCATTTTGCACATAATAATTTAGGAATGATGATTTGTGCACATAAATTTAAATTTTTTTCAACTTGATCATCATTTAAATTTCTTCACCACGAATTGAAAACCAAGACAAGGGTGTGAGGGGTAAACATTTCGAAAGTAAATTCTTGTATTGAACAAAAATTATTAGATAGTTGACTGCATTAATTTAATGGAAGGGATGAGTAATTAATTTGTTGATTCGTACAATAATCTTAAATGATTTACTGTTCATACCAAAACTTAAGAAGATTTTGTGTGGTTTGGAAAATGTTTTTATTACTTTTTTCTGCAAATGCTAGTTGTTTAATGTGTTTAAACGCAGTCCCAGATTTTCTTGATGTACTATCCCTAGCTAAAATTGAACTTAATCGCACCTAAAAATTGTCGTAGGCCCCATTGATGATATTGAGTCCCATTGATGATATTGAGTCGATTAGTGGGAAGTGAGGAATCTCAGAAGATCTTTTCCATTTTCAAGAGAACCATATTTAGTTTGGAACTCCAAATGTAGTTAACTTGGATTGCTTCTTTAATGAACTGGCTCAGCAACAGCCCCTAATAGGTGTAAAAATTTATTGATTAATTAGTAACCAATGTCCTACTTCTAATGCCTGTTCATCTAGGTCTTTCTTCACCAAAAATTCATAATAAATAAAAACTTATACAAATAATTGTTTCATGATTATCCAATTTTTCCGTTAACTAACATGATAATTTGGGATTAAAAGCGAATAATCATCTTATTATCACACTAATGTATAATATATCAATAATCTTTATCATCCAATGATTTAATGTGGCAGAGCTAACATATTTTCTAAATTTTTTGTGGGTATAAATTATTGATCGTGTTATAATATATTTGTATAAATTCTAGAACAATATTTAGACTTATAAAAATTTCAGAACAATAACTTTTGCACATACCAATTTTAGAATAGTATTTTTTGCACATAATAATTTGGAAATGGTGATTTTTGCACATAAAATTAAATTTCTTCAACTTGATCATCATTTAAATTTCTTCACCACAAATTGAAAACCAAGAAAAGGTTGGGAGGAGTAAACATTTCGAAAGTAAATTCTTGTATTGAACAAAAATTAATTTAGAAAGTTGACTGCATTAATTTAATGGAAGAGATGAGTAATTAATTTGTTGATTAGTACAATAATCATAAATGATTAGTACAATAATAAGATTTTGTGTAATTTGGAAATTGTTTTTATTACTTTTTTCTGTAGATGGTGGTTGTTTGTATGGAAAAATAAATGTACTGATTATATTTTTTATTATTATTATTATTTTGTGTAACAACCGATAAAGTGGTTGGGGAATGGCGACCCTTTATTAAATATTTATTGATCAGTAATTAATATGCTAATGCATGTCTTTCTTCTCCTTCTAGCTATAAATTATGAATCACTCCTTCTCCTCTTCAGTTTGATCATCATTTAAATTTCTTCACCACAAATATAAAACCAAGAAAAAGGAAAATGGAGTCGAGCATGAAGATGAAGCAACATCAAGTTCAAGTTGATGATTAAATAAATTATCAAGTTGATCATCAACCTAATAAATTTTTATGTGCAAATATTACTGTTCTTAAATTATTATGTGTAAAAATTATTGTTTTAAAATTTTTATGTGCAAAAATTACTCTTTCTAAATCATGATATGCAAATATTATCATTCAAAATTTGTACGTGTAAAAATTTGTGTTCTAAAATTATTATGAGTATAAATTATTGATATATTATAATACATTAGTACAAAGTTTAGAACAATAATTTATACTTATAAAAAATTTAGAATAATAATTTTTGAACATAACAATTTTAGAATAATATTTTTTTGCACATAATGATTTAGGACTAGTGATTTTTGCACATAAATTTAAATTTCTTCAACTTGATCATCATTTAAATTTCTTCACCACTTGAAAACCAAGAAAAGGGTGGAAGGAGTAAACATTTCAAAAGTAAATTCTTGTATTGAGCAAAAACTATTTTAGAAAGTTGGTTGCATTAATTTAATGGAAGAGATGAATAATTAATTTGTTGATTAGTACAATAATCATAAATGATTTACTGTTCATACCAAAACTTAAAGAAGATTTTGTGTGATTTGGAAATTGTTTTTATTACTTTTTACTGCAGATGGTGGTTGTTTGTGCGAAAGATAAAGGTACATATTGATTAGTTTTTTTTTCCTTTTTTTTTTTTTTTGTGGAGCAGATTAAGTGGCTGGGGACATGGTGACCCTTTATTAAAAGTTTATTGATTAGTAATTAAGGTGCTAATGCATGTCTTTCTTCTCATTCTATAAATTAAGAACCCCTCCTCCTCCTTGTCAACTTGATCATCATTTCAAATTTATTCACCTCAAATTGAAAACCAAGAAAAAGGAAAATGGAGCCGAGCATGAAGATGAAGCAACATCAAGTTGAAGTTGATGATCAAATAAATTATCAATTTGATGATTAAAATAATAAAGTTTTATGCGTAAATACTGCTGTTCTTAAATTATTATGTGCTAAAATTATTGTTCTAAAATTTTTATGTGCAAAAATTACTCTTTCTAAATCATGATATATATGCAAAAATTATTGTTCTAAATTTATATGTTAAAAAATTATTGTTCTAAAATTTTTTTGAGTATAAATTATTGATATATTATAATCCTTTTTTTTAAACATCCGTTTCGGCTGCGTGGGCTGGATCCTATTTATTAGATTGCAGAGAG
The DNA here is from genome assembly GCA_016801395.1 of Leptodermis oblonga. NCBI lineage: Eukaryota > Viridiplantae > Streptophyta > Magnoliopsida > Gentianales > Rubiaceae > Leptodermis > Leptodermis oblonga. The sequence continues at coordinate 26,578,588 of CM028754.1, forward strand.
CATCAAGAGTTCGCAAAAGATACAGGGAAGAACCAAAAAAAGCAAAATCAAAAAACTTCTACAGCTATGGCTCTGTGTTGTCAGATGTACTGCCGAAGATATGGAAACAATTGGGCATTCAGGAAAACCAACCATCTTCGCTCCCACGAGAGATCCAAGTGATATATTATAATACATTAGTACAAAGTTTAGAACAATAATTTATTCTCATAAAAATTATAGAACAATAATTTTTGCACATAACAATTTTAGAAGAATGTTTTTTGCACATAATGATCAAGGAATAGTGACTTTTGCACATAAATTTTAATTTCTTCAACTTGATCATCATTTAAATTTCTTCACCACAAATTGAAAACCAAGAAAAACGAAAATAGAGTCGAGCATGAAGCAACTTCAAGTTCAAGTTGATGATCAAATGGCTGTCATTTCTCATAATCAAACCGACGAATACACCCAGCTCGTGCCCCAACAAGGTTTATTAATTAATTTTTACCAAATTTCTTTAAACGTCGAAAATAGAATTTTAATTTTTATTATTATTACAGGAGGCAGAATGAAAGTTAAGACAAGAACAAGCTCGTCACCTAGAGATGAACTTCCAAACCAATCAATCATTGAACTCGGAAAGGAGAAACTGGCTGGCTTCTAAGCCGGGGCTCGAACCGCACCAAGACCGGCTTTGGTTTCAGAATCGGAGAACTCGCTAAAAGACTAGCAAGCTCAAAGAAGATTACACTAACTAAAAGCCGAACGCGACTGCCTTGAAACTGAGGTACGTTGTTGCATTTTATTTTCTTTATTTATATATTTTCTTTTTGGGTTTTGGAAAACCTATATAATAACTAAAGTTCATTAATGTACAGATTTTTAAGCTGAATAACAGCTTAATAAATCAAAAGTAGAGAAGGAGATGAAAAGATACAACCTTATAAATGAGGTAGGTACGCAACTAATGACTATTGCCTTTTTATTTTTATTTTTTTTGGGAATCCAATAACACTAAAATGCACTAATTTTCAGATTTTGAAACAGAAGGACCAGCTTAATGAATCAGAGAAGGAGAGGCGAAGACTAATGGGGTCTTCATCTTGGTCAACGGAAGCCTTGGAGCCACTTTTTGGGGAATTCGATTCGGAAGGATTAGAAGGGATATTGAAACTTGCCCCTAGCACTAGTAACCCGGGGCAATAGTTGCAGAATTTAGTTTTATTAAATCGATTGCACAATCAGTATATCTACAAATGTAATTGGCATTCGTTTCCGGAAGATTGTTACCCAATGAAATCGATCATTATTATCAAATAATTTTCTAATGGTTTCGGTGACAAACTTGAAGAATGTTAGGAACCTAGTTTTACAACATCGCAATATTGAAAAATGAAATAATGTTAGAGCTTTTGGTAGGAAACATCAAGAAACACAACAACTCAAATCCACAACAATTATATATATATATATATATATATATAATAGGTAAAAATCTAATTATCTTTTCGATTGAAAGGCAAAAAATTTTGTGACGCTTTTGGCGATAAAATTGAATAACGTACAAAATTAAATCAGCATTGAATATATCTATCAAATTTATTGTTCTTTCGGTAACAATTTTGAATGATGGCATCAAGTTGATCTAAATTTGTTCTTAGGCATTGGGTAGGAAACATCGTGAATGTAAGCAACTGAAAACTTGAGCAAATCAAGTTTCAATAAAATAAAATAAAAAAGCCGTAGGGGTGAGCAAATCAATTACCCGACCCAACTCAAAACCGGCCTAAAATAT